>VDFB02278564.1:0-181650 GCA_007258455.2 Sequoia sempervirens
CTCTTTCTACAATTGGTAAAATTGATTGAAACAGATAATCATACACAAAGAATTGTGACAAATAACACTTAATTAAATCTACAGTCTCATAGTTTTACAAGTTTTAAGCTATAATATTACCTTCATTTTCAACAATGACAAAAAGAATAGGTTTTCCAAAATGCACAAGCAAGCTGAGATCTACACATACATTTAAAAAACCATAGATAGTTGTAGAAGATTAAATGAGTCTGCTTAGTAATCCATGAACATACCCATACACTTCCTTTAACATTCTAAAAAGATACCTTGCAAAATATTTATGGGAATTTTACAATCGTCTAGTTGGAGCTAACTAATAAAAAACATGATGAAAGGGATACTAAATACATAGAGAAACTCAATCAATTTCGATTCTTTCATTAATTATTTGATCTACAAAGGTTACAAGTGTCATCATAAATTTTGGGATGAACCCAAATCATTATAGTGTAAAAATAGCTAACCTAGAGCTAGAAACTATGAACCCTCTAGTTTTGTTATGTAAGTTCTCTCTACTATGCTCTTCTACCTAAAATGTTATCCTCTTCTCTACACAATGGTGACCAAGGAATATATACCCACATAAAGAAGGTTTGTAGAATGTTAGATAGTTGTACCACATGAGAAACCTTAGCCAAAACCTCCATAAACACATAGAAGCCAAGTATCTATTGTAAATCCAATCTAATTAATATGAAACATGGAAGAACATTCCCCTGACTTGTACCATATGTTCACATTGATGATTCATGGGTTTGAGTGCAATAACTAGAGAAATCACCCACAAAATCCATTGAAATGGCATCCGAGAGGTATTACATGACAAAAACCTCTTTGTAGATAATAAATGAGATGTGGGCATCATTTTTCTCCATTAAATTATCACAAACCGACATCTAAAATATTTTACAAGGAACCATAGATCAAATTGAGTAGTAGTAGTGGTTGAATGATTAATGGTAGTAGCTGAGAGACAATCCTTCATTTTTACCTCTTGTAAAAAATTGACCCCCTATGGGATGTGGGAAAATGGTTGAGATTAGAATGCAACATAAGAATCAAGCCCATGTAGGAGACCAAATTTGCATTAGGTGGAAAAATTGGCTTGAAATGGCTCTAGAAAAAGTTCAAGCCTTTAGTGGATATATGTGGATGCCACCACAATCCACACAAGGTCTTGTTGACTCTTGGATCCTCACAAAACTCTGTATGTGGGATATTAGAGTTTCTATTAGGCTGCATGGGAAGTTGACATCTTTATCTTTTTGGTCTTTATAAGACTTCAAACTGCTATTTGATATTATTAGAAAGATGGTCGCTATGTGAGCACTTCAAGAAGTTGGTCTTCATCAAGTCCTTGCAGAAGATCAACCTCAAATAGTTCATGTGGGGAAATGCTACGGAAATTCCAACTTCACCAAACACATAAGACTAAACTAGTTTGGATGGAAAGTTTTGTTAATGACATCAACAAAGGTGGTGTTAACATGATGTCATCAATGAATTGGGAAGCTTTGGATGAGGTGATGTCATGAAGATGCAAGCAAGGTGAGATGATATTAGCATGACATTATCAAGGTACAAATGTAGGAAAATGGGTTGGAAGAGGTTTGTGGGTGAAGGCATTTGAACTAGAAATGGAAGTTTAGATGGATGAGAAAAGTTTGCAAAAGGAAATATGCCAGGGAATAGAAGTGAAACAGATAAATGCACCTGATAAGAGAATTTCACTTAGAAAATTCTGTAAGGGGAAAATGATCTCACCATGGGTGGGATGTGGGAAGATGGGCTCAATCCACCTATAAAAATTTAGGGTAGTCAATTTTAGAATTAATTACACTTGTGGGGAAATCACTGGCAAGTGGAAATGTGGAAAGTCCATTGGCAACTGGAAGTGGACAATTCACATGAAAATGATTGCAAAGTTGAATGTGCACCTTTTTCTTGTAAAG
This sequence comes from Sequoia sempervirens, assembly GCA_007258455.2. Taxonomy (NCBI): domain Eukaryota; kingdom Viridiplantae; phylum Streptophyta; class Pinopsida; order Cupressales; family Cupressaceae; genus Sequoia; species Sequoia sempervirens. The sequence continues at coordinate 1,974 of VDFB02278564.1, forward strand.
CAGGGAAATGCAAGTGAACTAGATGAATATCAAAATATGAAGTTCTCTTGGACATCAAGATCTCACAAGACTTATACTTAGCCAATTTTCTAATTTTCTACCCTTTATGGGGATTTCTAATTGAACCAACATTTTGTAGGGAAATCCATTTGAACCAAACTTGGGCTAGATTAAAAGAGAAAGCCTACAAAAGCATAACTTTAGTGCTTAGTGAATTTCATAAAACTTCAAAAGACAACTAGGCTTAACTTTTCACACTCTATCAAATTGTGCCTATAAATTTTGCAGAGGACCACCCAAATTAAATTTCTTAGATGGGTTATCAACAATAGGTGATATAAAACCATGGGTTAGTCTAACATAGCAAAAGAACACAAAAAGACACTCAACATTTTGGGGTGCCAACAAGTTCAACTGCTAGATTATGATGGTTTGTCATTTCAGCATCATGCAAGTTTTGATGCTTCTCATTTGAATTCTAAGGTTCTTTGCACCAAACAATATTCAAACACTATGACATCTTGGTAGAAGGATGTTCTTCCTCATTAACTTACTGTCAATGATCCTTCTATGGTTACTTTAATCCTCTTTCAAATTTTCCCTTGCTACTTGTGCATGTTTCACAATTGTTAGGTGATTAGGGCCGGCTTGACATTATGGTGCCTACTCTCTTGAGGTTAGGATTGCTTGATTATATTTCATGATATTTGGATGATCCAATTTTTTCAATGATGACCGATCCCACTTTTTATTATAGGTTTACTTTGATGGACATGCTTTTGCTATAGGTGGTCATACTTGGTCTTCTCCTACATGATCAAGTTCTACTTTGGTTCTTGGGATGGCGGTGGAGGTTGCTTCTCTTTTGATGACTTCTTGGTCAAATGATGAATGCATGTCAAGTTCTGAGACTAGAGTCCACAAGAGGAGGAAAGGTCCTCCAAAATATGATATGGATATCCTATCTTGAAAGAGGGGAGGATATGATGGGTTTAGAGATTATGTAAGTTTGGTTGGTTGGACCTAAATGATTTTGGTTGGAGTGGGAACTCAATGTGTGTTGGAGGTCCTATCTCTTGGTACCTCTAGGGGTTATCTTTTGGTGGGCCAACAAGCTTTGCCTTGGTTTATACAAGGGTTTGGTCCCTTTAAAAACTAATCTTTAATACCTCTTTCTAAAAAATAGTATTGATTACATAATTAAGCTCATCTTGTTGTTTTGTATAAATTGATTATAAGTGTAAATCTAATTCTTGAATACCATTTCATATATACACATAAAAACATTTTGTATATAGGGACTTGCTTATTTAAAACATAATGCTTGTGTATGTGTGTTTGTGAATATATAATGTTTTATATATATGGATGAGCTTCAATATGACAACATCATAATATATGCACATGTTTATTTATTTATTTACACACACATAAAACAAATGAAGTTATGTATAAAACATCATTGGTATATAAATATATATTTTTCTATATAGAAATTGGATGGGCTTTTGTATAAAAGCATCAAACATATAAGTTTATATAATGGATAAGCTTCTCTACAAAAACATGTAGCCTATATTGCTTCTCTAAAAGTATAAGCTTATATAATGGATACTAAAAATTGTTATAGCATGATTGATTGATATCTAGTACAATATCTTTTTTGATGGGCCAATTAACTTATAATACTATTTTGGAAGGGTTATAATATTGTTATATAAAATTTATGCAACTATTAATAGGAGGATATGTGTTACCCACAATTAATATGAATATTTTTCATATCCATATTATAATTAGACAAATATCATTTCACACATGTAACATAAAACTAACAGAATTTGTCATTAATATTTAACAAAACTGAATGCATATTTAAATTGTCTTCAAATATACTCTTTTTATCCAACATTTTACTACCAAATATTGATTAAAAATCTTTCATACCGTATACTACAAATTATACAAAATCAACCAACAAAATAAATTTTATTATAATTTTTTAAATACAACTCTTACAACAATTAGAATCCACAAGATCAATTCTTAAAATCTATAGGCCACGGGGTCCCTCTCCCCTGCAACAAAGCCAATGGACATAAATTTAAATTAAAAGGCAAACGGTTTGAGTTCTTACTAAATTTAGTTTCATTAGCCTTAGAAACTTGTCCTTAAATCAACGGACATAAACTGAATCGAGGATTTTAAATTTAAATTAAAAAGCAAACGGTTTGAGTTCTGCAACGTATGAGTGTCCTCCAAATTTAGCAAGCGGGTATAGAATGGCTTGTGGAGGATTGATGGTAAAGGCAAGCACTGGATTTCAGTGCAAAACTTACCAGAAAGCAGCAAGCGAAAATGGTGGCGCAAAGAGTGGCAAAAAATTGAGAGCTCTAGTTGTGGGAGACGGATGCGCTGGAGTTGAGGTAACTCTGCTGGATGCTGGATGCTGCTCTTTCTGCTCGAGGAAAGTCAGTTGAGGCCGGCATCAAAGGATTCTGGTAAGTGACACAGCCATCTTAATTATGTTAAGCTAATTCGCTTAGGTTTATCGTCTGGTTTATTTACAGAATTCTAAACTGAACTTTCGAAATTACTGTCTACCTGATATTCAATTCGATGTAATATTTTTCAGTAGTGGTAATTATAAGCAAATTTTAAAAATCACTGTATAGCTCACACCCATTTTCACTATAGGTGGGAACTACACAATGATTTTGAAAAACTTCTAGTAATTATTCTTCAGAAACATTAAATCGAATTGGGTATGATGTATAGAGTAATTCTGAAGCATATATACATTCTGAAATGGAGATGGGTTACAGAGTGATTTGCAATTGGAAAATTCTCTTATAGCTATTACAGTTTAGGAATATCGAATTGAATTCTGATGGAATGCTCTTACCAAAATTTGGTCCCCTCAAATCCTCGTGTACCTTTTGCATGTCTAATGATGACACGGAAATTCTTGATCATGACTCGTGCATCCCAATCCTATTAACTGGGTAGAATTCTATTCTGTCAGATTGTAATATTTTGGATCTACAAGATAATCAGTCATTAACAATCTTCAAAGAAAATCCTGGCTTACTAGAATTAAAGAAATCAGTCATTTCTTGATCTGAAACAGCTCCACACGCATCTGCACGATTTTCAAAAGTGAACACTATTCACTTATCCAGTTGAATGGAGAATAATAATCTTTGTCCTATATTCGGGCAATCACCAATCTGATAGTAATTGTCCGACCACAATATCAAATGAGAAAGAATTCCTAAGATGAATAGTGATTTGTGCTTCTAGCAAGTCCAGAGCATCCATAATATAGAAATCATTATTTTCTATATTGCAATCCCAACTATCGCTTACGAGATCTTTGAGCATTTTGAGCTACTTGTGAGCATGTCAACTGTTTAGCAAAATATCTAAAATCTCAATTAGCAAATGAGAATCTATGGAATCTATTGTGACAACTGCCGCAGTCTTGAAATCTCTGGTTAAAGCATCTGCAAGGGAATTATTTTCTCCTTTAACCCATTTTATATCAAAGTCATAAATTGAGAACTTAAAATACCATCTGGCAGTTCTTCCTTGGGCTAAATTCTCATCTGGTTTTTGCTTCAATTAATTCCTCATTGCTTGGTCGTCTGTTTTGATTGCAAAATGTTTAGGCTAAACAAATATTTTGAATTTTTCAGTTCCTCTTTAAGTAGCAAGAATTTCATTTTCATATATGTTATAATTCTTTTTCACTTTGTGAAAAAATGCCCAATTTGTAGCCATATATTTCACTTTTCCCACTTGAAAATTCTTAGCTTAATACTGCAGACCATGTATCGTTTGAACTTTGCAGCATCAGGACTGAGAATTAGAGGAATACCTTCTTGTGGCATTTGAAATGTTGGGAGCTGAGAACATTTGTGCTGAATGTTCTTTATTGCCTATGTTGACTTTTCATCATAGGTTCAGCAATTTTTCTTTAAGTGTCTCTACAAGTGTTTTCTTGCTCTGGCCAGATCTTCAAAGAATGGTGACATATCAAGGAAATCTCTGTAATTCTTTTTTAATTTTAAGAATATCTGGGAATTCATGAATCCTTGTTGAAATGTGCTGTTGGACCCTTACCTTGCCCTTGTCAAGATGTAGACCTACTATCTTGTTTTCTTCTACAGACAAATTCCATTTTCAATGATGGTTGCGAAAGGCTGCTCAAGGTGCTGTAATTGATCTTGAATAGAGTTAGAGAATATTAATATATCATCAATATATACATCACAAAATTCCTTTAAATGTTTTTACGGCATTGCTCATCCTTCTTTGAAAGTAGGCTGGGGTTGTACTCAAACCAATATAATATGCATGATGTTCCACTCATAGATACCTTGTGATGCAGAGGGAAATGAATTTGCAGAAAAAGAACAATAATCAGTGGCTTGTTTGACAAATTGTCTTTCCCTAGCAACCCTGCTTTTTGACAAATCGAATGGGACAACAACTTTTGTGAAGGTTCTAGGGAATCTAATCACACTTTCAGATACCCTTTATGGAGATACAACTCCTACAATGGCATCCTCCAAAATGAAACAAAAGGCTTTCAAAACAGACTGTTATAAACCCCAATTAGCCTCCAAGTTGCCAAAACTGATTTTTTAAGAAATAATGACCTCACACGTGCCCAAATGGTACAAAAATTATTTAAACACTTAAATCATGTTACCAAATACCTACAGACCAAATTTTATCATTTGGGTAGGCATATTTCTACCAAAACTCAAATTTCTTGCCTAAAACCCTAGGCAGGGTTTTGATAGGGCAGCGAGTGAAAAAAAATCATTTCTGATTGAATATCCACTTTCAAGATCTCAAACCAAATGCATTAGGTCTGTATAAACCCTTAACAAGTCCAGCAACAATAAAATCAAACAAAGAACTCTAAGATGTACTTATTTTGCAAAAATGGAGGTCTAAAACACTAGTAACACCTTGCCAGCATCCCTGCAAACAAAAACTTCATTCCATTTCCTTCAAGGATGACATCAAACTCATTTTTCCATGTTTTTCAAAGTTAAACATCACCCTAACTACTTACCTCATCCCATGCAAACCCAAGTTACAAATTAACCATTCCAAAACCCCTAATTAGGTACTTGGGGTTGAATAAAAACACCAAAATTTTGAATTTAATGACTAATTATTTGTCCAAAATTAAATAAAAGCCTCCTAACATATGATTAAACACCTAACAATATATTCTAATGCAAATCCATAACAATATAAAATGATGCTCCTGCATCATAGTCCCAAGGAGCAAAAAGTTAGCTCATGAGGTCTTCAAGGTTACTCCCATGCCTTTGGATGTCTGATTCTGTCATCCAAGTAGAATCCTCTATTAAATGACCTTTCCACTTCACTAAGTACTGGTATTGGTAGTACTCTTTACCCCTTTTCCGTTTAAAAACTTGCTTGTCAAGAATAGCTTTTAGTTCTTTCTTGTTGGCTTTCGGCAATTGGTTTACCCATTTCCTAACTGATATTTCATTGTTCTCAGTTGTGGCACCTACATCATCACCTTCTTTGTATGGATACAAGTCTGCAACATTAAATATAGGAGAGATTCCAACACCACTTGGCAATTCTATCTCATAAGGATTGTTAAATAACTTTCTTAAAATCTTACAAGGACCAATTTTCTCCATTTTCTGTTTGTTATACTCACCTTTTGGTAACTTTTCCTTCCTCAAATGAGCTAATACCATTTCTGCAATTTGAAGATTAACCTCTCTCCTCTTGAGGTCTGCATGTTTCTTGTATTTACTCATACTCTTCTCTAATTGTTTCCTGACTTGTTCATGTGCTTCTTGCATAGCAATGGAAAAATCCTCTCCTTCAACACTTCTTTTCTCCATTTTTCCTAAATCCCTCAACTCAAAAACACCTTTGGGATTTGAAGCATAGGCTAAGACTTTTTGAAAAGGACTCATACCTGTACTCCTATTAGGTGAATCATTGTAAGCAAACTTTGCTTGTGGCAAGATGAGATCCCAATGTTTTGGATTGTCCTTTGTTAAGCATCTTAGTAGATTAAACAAAGTCCAGTTGACCACCTTTGTTTTTCCATCACTTTGAGGGTAGTATGCTGAACTGAAATTCAAATTAGTGTCCAACTTCTTCCACAAAGTCCTCCAAAAGTGTCTCACAAATTTAGTATCTCCATTTGATATAATGCTTAGTGGAATCTTGTGTAATCTATCAACTTCTTTGAAGAACAAATCAACAATATGAGTAGCATCACTTGTGTTCTTGCATGCTATAAAATGAGTGATTTTAGAAAACCTATCTACTACAACAAAGATTGAATCATGTCCTCTTTGGGTTCTAGGTAGACCCAAAACAAAATCCATACTAATGGAGTCCCAAAGTCTATTTGGGATTGGTAAAAGGCTGATAAAGACCTGTATTTGTACTCTTTCCCTTGACATATTGACACACTTTGTACCTTTCTACAGACTTTCTCACACTGATTGCATTTTAGGCCAAAAGTAATGAGCACTTAGCGGAGTTAAAGTCTTATCTAGGGAAAAATGACCAGCAACACAACCACAATGCTTTTCTCTAGTTAAATTTTCCTTTATAGAACTCCTTGGTACACATAATTGTGATCCTTTAAAAGGCAATCCATCTTGCAACATGTAGTCCATCTAAGGTTCTCTATTCCTTATAGTTGGTTGTTTACACACCTCATAGGCTTCTTGGAAATCCAAATCAAATTCGTACAACTCCTTAAGAGACTCTATTCCTCCACTTTCTATTTGAATTTCTCTTATGAGTAAGGCTCTCCTACTCAAAGCATCTATTACCTTATTGGCTTGTCCTTTACTGTGCTTGATAACACAAGTGAAATTTTGCAAAATACTCCACCCATTTCATGTGTCTTTGACTTAATTTTGGCTGGCTGGTTATGAACTACAACACATGATTATCAGTGAAAATAACAAACTCCTTAGGCATCAGATAATGTCTCCACTTCCTTAAGGCTTGAACTAAAGCATAAAACTCAAGATCATAAGCTGAATACCTCTTTTTTCATCATTTAACTTCTCACTAAAGTATGCAACAGGTCTACCTTCTTGACTTAGTACAACTCCGATGGCTACCCCACTTGCATCACATTCAACTTGGAAAACCTTGTTTGAAAGATTTCTACCACAATCTAATCTAATCTTTCCGATTTTTGTCTTTTCGTCAAGTCTTTGACCAGCGTATAGGAAGGGTTTTGTTTGTTTGTTTTTCGTGTTCTTTTTAAAAAAAAATTTGATGTTTTTGGAGTTTTATGCGAACAACATGACATTAACAATGTTGATAATGGAAAATAACCAAAGCATACAATGATTGTATTAAGAAAAGACTGAAATTACATAGATATGGGCCAAATGCAACATACCCATTCATCCATAGACTTGGAAATGAACTATTACAAGGCTGCAAATAAAATCTTAGGTCTGATATAACTTTGTGAAAGCACTTTCAAACTCTCCCAACTCTAAAAATGACTACCCAATTCGTGTCCAGGTGTGAGAGGAGTTTTGCCACTGTTGTAGGTGAATTTTCAGCTCTAAAACTTCAAAATTTCCACTTGACACCTAGGGTTTGAAGCCCAAATTCCCAACAGAGGTGCGGATGACTCTGCAACTGCTGTAGGATGGTAGAAATGCCCTCTAAAAGGACTGGTCTTCAATCTGATGTAAATTTTTTCCCTCAAAATGGACTGATCTGCAATATTCTTCCTCAAAACTTGCTGCCAAACTGATAAGAGAACCTTTATATGCTGTTTTTACCTTCTAGGATGTCGGGGATATATCCAACACTCCCTTCTCCCAAGAGTTTTTGTTCCTGGAAGGCCAAATCTGCATGTAGAAACCCTCCTTGAGCTCCAACCTACAAGCTGCTCTGAAAATTATAAACTTGAGATATCTCACATGGCAGCCTCAAACTCATTTTATAAACTTTTACTATTCCCTCAAGGAGGTCACCCCTTTTTAGGGTTTTTTGACTTAGCCAAATGAAAACTTTTTTGTAATTTTAATAAAATTACATGGCCCTTTCAAGCTAGGTGTAAATTTTCACTAAGGCCTTCTTTTTGATCAGTTAAGTTGTTTTTAAAAGCCTCAAGTTATGACTCTAGGCTTAATGGCACAAAGGGGTAAATTCTTCACTATTCCTCCTAATTTTCTGTTACTATTCACCCCTTTACTATTCCCTTAGAGACAACTTAAATATTTCCAATTTATCTCTAAATTCATCCTCTGAACTCCAACTGAAGGCTCAAAAAGCACCAAGGAAGGCTCCACATTCCCCGAAATGGGTCCCCTATCCATACTACTGACCTACAGGAACCCTAGTAATAAGTCAACCTCTGCTCAGATTTGAAATGCCTAAGCAAGGGACATTACAGTCCTCCCTTCCCGAGATTGCTTGCCCCCAAGCAATTGCAAAGCTGGATGCTGAAGTATTATCTCTCCTTTCCATGTGGCATCCTCCAACAACAAGTCCTTCCATTACACCAAATATTCTCTGATAACTCTGTTCCTCAACCTCCTCTCCCTCATATCAAGAATCTCTGCAAGAATTAGTATCAACCGGCCCTCCTCATCCAAGGGAGGCAAATTTGGTGATGAACTAACATGCTGCCCCAAAGCCTTCTTCAAACAAAACACATGAAAAACATTATGTATCTTGCTCTCCGAGGGTAACTCAAGCTCATAAGCAACCTCCCCAATCCTGCGGAGAACTCTATATGGTCCATAAAATCTCGGCTTGAGCTTTTCAACCCCACTCCTCTTGAGTGTACTCTTCCTGTAGGGCTGTGTTGTGACCTTTTCACACATTTCCCCATTGCAAATGGGGACCCCCAGTAGTTTGCTAGTTTTTAGGGTTTTGCCTTGTCGCAACAGTTTCATGAGGTCATCATTTTGAGAGTTTCAAGTTAGTCCCTTAAGAGTCATCCGAGCCAAGTTGAGAATCCATGCCTGAATTAGTGCCTAAACATCATGGAAGTGCTCAGAAGGTCTAGGAGACGAGGATTGCCTATGCTTTGGGCCAATTCTGACACTTCCTACTTTTTAGGGAATCTGCTTTTTTGCTTTTTGCTTTTTTCATTTTTGGCATTTTTGGACCAAACTGGGTTTCCCTATTTTTTAGGGATTTTGCGTTTTCTATTTTTAGAAAGTCAACCTTGGTTAGTAGGTCAAACGTTTCCATTTTTAGAACCAAAAATCAGCCAAAAAAATTGAAAAAATCATTGAAAAATCAAAGCAAAAATCGAAAATCAAGCAAAAAGTCAAGAAAAGCAAGATAAAAATATGGCAAAATCAATTGAAAATCATGAGAAAATCACCCAAAAACCAACCCAAAGGCATGAAATTCATGGAAAATTTGCCTAAGTCTAGAGAAGACTTGCCTAAGCTTTGAGGATGAGAAAATGGCAAGCATCTTGGCAAGTCCGCCCTTGCCTTGATGAGAGAATGCCAAGCCATTAAGGAAGTCCGCCCTTGATTTGAGGGATGTGGCATGAAAGCTAGCAAGTTCGCCTTTGCCATAGAGGAAAGATGGCAAGACTTCTTGAAAGTCCGCCCCACCTTTTGGAAGGAAGTCAAGGAAGTCCACCCCAGCATGATGGTGAAATGGCTAAGGCACAAGGAAGTCCACCCTTGACTTGGCATGCCTTCTCCAAAGTCCACCCAGCCTTAAGAAGAAAATGACAAGACATTTAGGAAGTTCGCCCGGCCTAGAGCAAGGAGAAAATTTGAAATTTGGATAAGTATGGGAAGAAAGAGAAAAAAGAAAAGTCCGCCATCCAGTGGAGATAAATGAGGGACGGCCAAGCACATGTGAAGTCTGCTTGGGGAGATAGCATAAAGTTTTGAAAGTCTACCATGCCATGTCTTGGCTAGAAGAAAGTCCGCCATGCCTTGGTAGGAAAGTGGCAAGCCCAACACAAAGTCCGCCTAGACCATGGCAAGAGGTTTGTAAAGTTCGCCCCTGGCTAAAAGGAATGAAAATTTGTCTAAGTATCATGGAAATTGGCCTAGGAAAAATGTCCAAACACATACTTTGCCTAGGGAAAGTCATCCAAGCAAGAAGAAAATTCGATTTTGGCATGAGAAAATATGCCTGACACAATTTGAAGTTCGCCATGGCAAAGGAAAATAAGGATTTGTTGGCTAGAAAATTCAACTTGGCTAGACGAAAATTGAAATAACATGGAAAATAATTATTTAGCCAAGAAAAAATTAAAATAGCCATGGGTCAAAAATGTACGGGTTGGAAATAAATTAAATGTTTTAACACTTTGGATAATTTATTTCTGACACTTAGAAATATAAAATTCCTTGGAAAAAAATAAAATTCTCCAGAGATGTCTTGGATGAAATTCATGGAAGAAAAATAAATTATGCCAGAAAATGAGAAAATCCATGAGCAAAGTTATGAATCAAAACTTGAAAAAATCGAAGTTAATTTAATTGGACATTTAATATTTTTCCAAATAAAAGATAAACATCTGCAAAAAAAATGAATTTTGGAAAATCAAAGGGATTTTCCTAGATAAGCCTGCCATGGAGTATTTTACGAAAAAGAATGGAAACTTACCTGATTGAAGAGGAGAAAACAAATCGAAATTGAGAGGAAAAGATGTAGTTGCTAAAAAAAATCGAATTCTTCAACATTCTCATTTTTCACAGACTTAGTTGAAGAGAAGTTAATCTCTCGAAGAAGTAAGGCAAGATCATTTCTTCTACAAGAAAAGTCGATTTTCTTAGAGAAAAGAGTAATTTTTATGCTGAGGAAGTAATTTTTGGAGAAGTAAAAGAATTTCTTGGCCGAAAGTCAAACTTCTCAGCAAGTTGGCACACTTTGCCATTTGATTTGTGATTGAATTCTCAAAATCTGAATCTGATTTGTAGCCAGAAAGTTTATCCCTGAGGCTTGAAGTTTAGTCGGCTAAATTCATCAATTCTCCTTCTGTCTTTTTCATTCTGGCTAAATTTTAATCAAATTCGTTTACTTTCAGCTTGCTTTTTTGCAGAAATTTAATATTTTAATAAGCTGAAAGTAAAATTTTGGAATACAAGGCATGAGAATAAATTATATTTTAAAGTCTCTGTATTAATGCTAGTGTTTTTACTGCAAGTTAATGACCATGACAGGAGAACCATCAAAAAAGGTGTTGATGAAGTTTTCCAGTAAAGGGGTGCAACGAGAGTCGAAGATCAATTCAAAATGGAAAAATGTTGCAGACACTGATCTTGGACATGTAGACTTCATGGAGTTTAAAAAGAGGGTGTATGGACATGCTGGGTTACTGACACCAATTGCCAGACAGATGGTGAGGAATGGAATTTTCCAGGCAGCTGGATTCCCGTCTGCAATAGAGTGTGCTGAGTTGATGGTAGAATGCACCATTCATTATGATGCGCAGAAGAGACAAATTGTGGCACCTGACGGAAGGATTCTAGCTCACCTTGGAGAAGTGGAAATCTAGGAGGCGTTTGGCATCCCAACACATCACTAGACCATTTATAAGACCAAAGAGGACACTAAGAGATTATATGATAGCCAGTTTGAATTGTGCGCCACAAATATTAATAAGTCATGGCTGGAGAAGCCTAGACCATCCACAAAGAAAATGCCTAAGAAGTTGCGTTGGACAGACTTTAAGGAGGATTATGGAGATATCATTCTGATGTTGAACAGGATAGCCAACAATCCACAAGGCACATATTTTGAGACATGGATGTATTATTTTATAGATGAAATCACTTCCAACATGAGGATGTTCAACTGGTCCCGAATGATAAGCGACAATCTCCATGAGGAGTTAGCCAATTTAGAGAAGACCAAGTATTTCCACATGAGCTTGTATGTCATTTATTTGTTGGCTAGAACATACAGATACTCAAGACTTATATGCAAGGGCAAAAGCAGATGGGCTCAGAGTTGAGGAGCAAGCCAAAGAAATCCAGAGGAAGATCTATATGATAGTTGTAGATGTGTTTGACAAAGAGATTGTTCAAGAGAATGACATGTGACTGGAAAGGTTGAAGCATAAGGTTCAGGAAGTTTTCTTCTCTATTGCAAGACCAATTCTAAGACAGTATTTCACAAAGGTGGCAAACCTCTTGTCCATCCAAGATGATTTTGTGAGACAGGAAGCAGATTGGGAGAACACCTTCGCCAGATGTGCTGAGGATTTGGACGGGCTTGAATTCAGGATAAGCATGTTGCCGCCAATGATGATGGAGGAAGTCGTCATGATCGTGTCCAGATTCGTCAAGCACAATGTTGCCCAGGAGGATAGGGATGCCTTCCCTTGAAGATAGCTCCAACTACCACCTCACTACTTGTTTACTGGTTGTTTATTGATGTTATTTCAGGAAACCCTAATTAGGGTTGAGTTGTATTAATCTTGGCCGTTGATGTTGTTTTAATCTTGGCCTTTCATTTGATTTTGAAAAATCTATATAAACTTGTGATCTCTCACTTTCATTTGTGTGGAGACAGTGTATGAAATTGTTGCATTAGACTATTTCCAATAATAAAAGCTCTTATGCATGATTTGCTTTGAATCACTTTTATCGTCAAGTAGTGAGCAAGGTTGCATAACTTCTTCTACCATAGATTAGAATTAGATTACAATTAAAATAAAATTTGTTTTGAATGTTTGTTAAGTGAATGAGAGATTGATCATCTAGATTAATGGTAAAATATTGCTCATACTTTCTTCGGATGGATGATTTTCATTCAATGCGTAAAGTTAGCCTAAGCTTGTGATTGTCGATGCTTAACTTCGGTCTTATTCGAGGCATGAAAATTATAATCACACCCTTTGAAGATTGCACCCACTTTGTGTAGTTGTCCTAGGGAGGCGAAACAAAGCATGGTTACTCGTTTCACCTGATCTTTACTGTCTCTTGAATTCCTAGGTGTAGACTAAAATCTCTAAACCCTTATCTTTTTGCACTTTTTTTGAGATCCAAACTAAAAGTCTTAACTGAAGAAGCCTTTAATGATAAATACGTCTAAGTCTCGAACTTGTAAGAAATTTCCTAGTGTAAGTCCCTTTGTGTATTATTAGCATATCACAATGCCCATTGAGCTTATCCACATGTCATGACTTGACGAAAGAAACCTTGGAGTCACCATATGATCTTCTCGCAATCTTAGCATACGTGGTGACTTTGTTCAAGAGAGGATAGAGTGTCTTTGGACATTTTATTCTGTGTGTTCGGTGGATGATAAAACATACACCAACAGGCTATAGACGCAGAAAAGCCATATCACTAACCTCAAAGGTTCTCTCAATCCTGTGCCGATCAGCATAAAGCTTTTGATGATTTTGTGCCTCCTGAATGTTATCCTTAAGTGCCTTAAGGATATCCTGACTGTCTTGGAGCCACTCTCGAGCTCTAGGCGCTCTGCTATCACCTAGCACCAAATCCACAAATGATAAAGCATCATAACTGTATAAAAGTCGGAAGGGAGTCATGCCAATAGACATATGATGCGTAGTATTATAACAATACTCACTCAAATATAACCAATGCACCCATGCTCTCTGTTGACGCAAAACATAATTACGCAGATATCCCTCCACCCACTTGTTGACAATCTTTGTCTGTCCATCAATTTGAGGGTGGTAACTGGTGCTAGGGGTCAACTCTGTACTTGTAAGTCAGAATAGCTCCTGCCAAAATATACTCATGAATCTACTATCCCAATCACTGACAATGGTCCTGGGGAGTCCATGGAGACGGAATACCTCATGGAAGAATAACTTTTCCACCTGTGAAGCTGTGAAATCAGCTGCAATAGAAAAGAAATGTGCATACTTTGTCAATCTATCAACAACCACATATATATAGTCCTTCCCCTGAACTCTTAGAAGACCAATAATGAAATCCATCAATATACCTTCCCACTTTTGCTCTAGAATAGGCAATGGCTACAGAAGCTCAACTAGGAAAGTATGCTCTGACTTGTTTTGCTGACAAGTCACACACTCACGAACATAGCGTAGAACATCATCCTTGAGACCTTTCCATGAGAATCTCTCACGCACCTGTCTGTATGTCTTGAAGTACCCAGGATGTCCTGCTAGTGGTGTATCATGGATGGCATGTAGAATTTTTTCCTTAAGCTTCGATCTAGGAACTAAATAGATTATGTCCTTGTAGTGTATCACATCATCAATCACAGTGTACCTGTCATCCTGGACTCGTCCATCCAAAACCTCACATGTGAACCGATTTTTGGAATACTCAACTAAAAGTTGTGACTTCCAATCAGCTGAAATCTCACTCATGGAACAAAGGGCAGCAACCGAAGACCTACTAGAAAGTGCATCAACAACATTTTTCTTCCCCTTGACAAACTCAATATCAAAATCATATTCCTGAATCTTGCTGACCCACTTCTATTGGCTCTCATTAAGTTCTTTCTGTTCCAATAAGTATTTCAGACTATTGTGGTCAGTTCTCACCACAAACTTCCCATCCACCAAATATTGTACTCCACCTGGATCCCATGAACAAACTGGAAGTCCTTCTATCTCACCACCAATGGAATTTCATTGTGCCACTCTGATATAGACACCTGTATGCCCAAAATGAAGGAACTTATCATAAATCCAAAGAAGAGATGCTCCACATATGTCACTACCAAGATCCCAAATTATTGTGCCATCACATTCATCCATCATGTAACACCTCATTATGCTGGTGCTATAAGCTAGGACATCATCGACCCAATTGAGAACTTTACTCCACATGAGGCCACAAGTACTACCAACAATCAATGATGTTAGGAATTCATCAATGAGCCAATCTTCAGCAAGGAAAGTGTGATGAATACTTCTCCAAGACCTCCAAACAGCTGCTGCAACTTTACCTATATCTCCACTAGTTAGAGTGCCTTCATTAGATGATGCCAAGTAAATGTTTTGTTTAGGCATGCACCAAATGAAGTCCCTTACATGCTGATCTTCATAACCCACTGCCAAATCTAAGAAGACCGAGTCACCAATCAATAAGTACATCGCTGCCCTATCATATGAAAGAGTTGACAAGTCCACAAATGAATAGTAGATGTTTTCTTTTTGCATCATAGACAAACCTTTAGTGGCTGGTCCACTATGAACACCACCCAATATCTCATCAACTCCAGGTAGGAAAGGATTAACTTCACACCTAACCATCCCTACTTGAATGTTCTCAATGCAAGCTTTCAAATTTGACTCATGACATGAAAGAGAATTGCTGATCAAACTCAGAAAATCAAACTTATTGTAATGTCCCCTTCTCGAGCATGATCTTTCCAGTTGACCGTTGGCCTATTCCGGAGACCTGTAGGCTACTCGGAAGGTGAAATTAGGGTTTCGTGTTTTGGAGGTTGCTATTGCTCATGAATTGATGATTGAATGACGGATTCTTTTTGGGTTTTCAGAGAGCTTCGCAGTGGTGTGTTTTTCTTGGCATTCCGAGCACCTTCAGGAATTTACTATTTTTAGTAAATTCTATTTCTGGTAGTGGTCCTATCGTCTCGGCACAGTTGGCTTTCCTCTTCAGTCGACTCAGTTGGTTTGTTCAATTTTGGCCTTGGGATGCATTTTCGGAGAGATAAGTTCATTTCATTCAAATAACATTATATTTTAATGTTATATTACCCCCTTGGCCTAATCTCTTAACTTATGTTGTATTAAAAGGTGGTCTTTAAGGGGTGGCGCCTCATTGAGGTAATTTTATAATTATTAAGGTCAAATTAAAGCTTTAAGTTGGATGCCTATATTGAAGAGATGAATTTCATTAAAGTCAAAATTGAAGCCTTGAAGAAAGTGATGCCTTTTCTTGGAGGGAAAAGAATTAGGGTTTCTTGAAGCTTCTGGAAGGGTCTTCACAAATTATAAAAGGACATCTGGGGTCTTCACTTGGGTATCTTTTGTCTACAAGAATGTTATGCTGCCGGAATGGCTTTGAGATTGCTTCAAGGAATGTAAGCCTCCTAGCTTGGCATTGCTTCTTGCTTGAGAGATAGCGACTAGTGATGAGGTAGTTGTAGTTTGAGTGATTTGTGGTGAGATTTCTGCATTGTAGTCATTGTGTGGCTTTATAGTTTAGTTTTATGCATATTAGTGAGATTCTAGAATTGCATCTTCTTTACAGCAGATTGTTGTTTTTATTCATAAGTCAAAAAATACAAAAAGAATCGTTCTGGGTGTTGCATTAATCTCTTTGTCTGTGAGGGGCGACCCTTTTCTCAAAGTTGCAGATGTTTTAATGAAGTCTTGAATTTTTAAAGGCAAATCGCTCTTCCTTGAGGGCCGTACCATTTGACATTGCCTTGAAATTCGTGCATAAATAATATGGGATCTTTTGATTAGTTTTTAGTGCTTTAACTTGGTCGCCTTCATCATTAGGGTATGTTGCATTTGGTTTCACATCAATAGGATGAGTTGTGAGGGAGATATGATCATTTGAGGGTGGTGTTAGGTTGCTGGTTATATATTTTAAAGTGCAGGTCTGTCTAAATCAGAATCATTAGTTTGGTCTTTGAATGAAGTTATTGGTCTTGGCATTCTTGATTAAGCAAATGAGAGTTCTCGTATATGATGTAATGCTACTTTGTTATAATCCTATGCTCTTGGCAAGCAATCTCTTTCATATTGTAAGTTGAACAGTAGTACTATTAGCAAACTTACCTTTTCTCCTTATTGCATTGTAATACTTAGCATCTTCGTCATATGGTAGCTCCAATTCCATCTTGGGTTGGAAAGCACATTCTTGACGTCAAGTTATTTTCAGCATATTAGTTGGTAGGGATCCTCTGACCACATGCTCATCATTCTCCGACGCATTCTTGGTTAGGGTTCTTGTATAAGCATTTCAATTAAGATCCTCTGACCATATGCTCGTCATCATCCGGCGCATTCTTGGTTAGAGTTCCTATTCAGCATTGCATTGAGATCCTCTGACCATATTCTCACACCTTGCCCAACTCGGGATCCTGGTGTGCATTCTTGGTTAGAGTTGAATTCCGCATTGTTTGGTTTAAATGCTAACCCTAACGATTGTGTAATTGCTTTGCTTATTGTAACTGAAAATTGAAAAAAATTGGCTCGGAATATTTCAGTGGTATCAGAGCCACGCATCCTGCCATCTTGTGAAACAAACCATCTATGAGTGACAGAGAAAAGAGATACTTAGCAAAGGAAGACAAGAAGGCTGCAAATCAGTTTCAGTGGCATCACGCTCCATAAGGTCAGACAGCATCAGAGGTTTTGAGGGCTCAATGGGAGTCTTCTCAGGAAACAGAAATGGGGGATAATGAGAGGACATCGGGTTGTAACAGAGAAGATAGTGGGAAGGGAAGAGAAAGATCGATAAGTCTGGGGAAGAGATTTGAAATGAAGATGGATGCCTTAATGGATATGGTATCTCTCATGATGGGGAAAGTGGGCCAGAACACAACTCCACAAAGCAACCCAAGACATAGAGGAGAACATAGTGCCACCAACCAGCATGATGGACATGCTGCTCAGCCTGCTTCAAACAACACATACATTTCTTCCAGGCCATTCAAACCCACCTTCGTGGCACCAGTAAACACTCAACCTGATCCAGAAGAAAATACTTCATTTGTTGAACAGCTGAGACTCGACCGTGTTGAGTATGATTCTCTACCTGATGAAATTAAGATAGATATGTCTTACAATAATTTTATGGATCATAAAAGGAAGAATAGAGGACAAGGAAGACATTATGAACAAACAAAAACAACAGTACATGGGGATTTGCATCAAGCTATCAACAAGGTCATGCTTCCACATTTTGATGGGAGTGACAATAGCTCAGCCAGAGCTTGGATACAGAAGTTAGACAACTATCTAGCTCTTAGACCCATGGCGGAAGAGGAGGCGATTAAGTTCGCTACGCTACACCTAGATGGGGTGGCGCATGAGTGGTGGTACCATGGCCTAGTCACCTTGGGTCATCGGTCTATCACTACCTATGATGAGTTCACCGAGAGTCATATATTGCCTTACCATTCCAAATCTTCATTTCCACAGTGCTCTTGGCCTCCATCCACAACCATGGTGAAATCATCATGACAAACTAAACATTATCATATTGTAGAACCTTATGGTTAGACAATTTTCTAGTCCCTACAATCAGCTTTCTAAAGCAAAATGCTTCATATGACTTCAACAAGTGATCCTCCAATGCCACCATATGAATGGGACAAGTGAAATCAATCTCACTATATGACCACGCATTATTACAAAATGATTTCTTACCCATGAGTTGTAGAGCTGTCTCATGCAATGGAATATAGGTGGAATCCACATCCCCATGTAGCTAATCAACCAAAGTAGAGTTTTTAAACTCCATGGACGCATCTTCCTCCACCTTGTGGCTGCCATGTAGACTTATGCATTCCTCACTTGAGGCTGTAATTGTTGCTTCTTGCTTGTTCATATCCTCTTGTGACTGGAGTGAACATGTGAAAATTGTTTTATCCTCCTTAGGGCTTCCACATGTTTGGCTATAAGTCCAAACTTCTAGACATGATGACTGAATTTTATCTTTTCCATGGTCATTTGTAGGCTGCAAGTTGCAAGTAAATGTTTCCTCTTTCTTCTCCATCCTTTCTTCAATGGTGACTTTTGAGTTTTCTTTATTCAAGAATGTTCCTACTGGCTGCAGCTCCTTACTCTTCTCATTCATTTGAATTTCTGACTTGTTTTTAAGACAATACTCTGATTCATCATGCTTAGCATCGAATTCCTCTTGAACTTTCCTTTCTTTTGATTCTGATGGAGATTCATAATTCATTTCTTCTTTTCTTCTTATGTAATACCTGTCAAAAGATTCGGTAGCCCTGACCTCCTCAGCGTCACTTGAGTATTCATCAAAGATTCTGATAACCTCCTCATACACAGGTATAATTTTTCCTGTCAGAACTAGATATTCTTGAAATGTCAGAAGGTTTTTCCTCTTTTTATATCTGTTATACCACTTGGCAATCTTAGTGGCAGCAATTTCATTTTCTCTTTCTTCCATTATTGAAAACAACCTTAGTATCCCATAGGTTGGCAGGATTTTTGCTCTGATACCACTGAAAGATTCCTACCACAATTTGATTTGATCTTTTTGATTTTTGTCTTTTCGTGAAGTCTTTGACCAGCGTATAGGAAGGGTTTTGTTTGTTTGTTTTTTGTGTTTTTTTCTGGTTTTTTTGATGTTTTTGGAGTTTTATGCGAATAACATGACATATACAATGCTGATAATGGAAAATAACCAAAGTATACAATGATTCTATTAAGAAAAGATTGAAATTACATAGATATGGGCCAAATGCAACATACCCATTCATCCATAGACTTGGAAATGAACTATTACAAGGCTGCAAATAAAATATTAGGTGTGATATAACTTTGTGAAAGCAATTTCGAACTCTCCCAACTCTAAAAATGACTACCCAATTCGTTTCCAGGTGTGAGAGGAGTTTTGCCACTATTGTAGGTGAATTCTCAGCTCCAAAACTTCAAAATTTCCACTTGACACCTAGGGTTTGAAGCCCAAATGCCCAACGGAGGTGTGGCTGACTGTGCAACTACTATAGGATGGTAGAAATGCCCTCTAAAAAGACTGGTCTTCAATCTGATGTAGACTTCTGCCCTCAAAATGGACTGATCTGCAATATTCTTCCTCAAAACTTGCTGCCAAACTGATAAGAGAACCTTTATATGCTGTTTTTACCTTCTAGAATACTGGGGCCACGTCCAACACTCCCTTCTCCCAAGAATTTCCATTCTTGGAAGGCCAAATCTACATGTAGAAACCCTCCTTGAGCTCCAACCTGCAAGCTACTTTGAAAATTATAAACTTGAGATATCTCAAATGGCAGCCTCAAACTCATTTTATAAACTTTTAGTATTCCCTCAAGGAGGTCACCCCTTTTTTGGGTTTTTTGACTTAGCCAAATGAGAACTTTTTTGTAATTTTTATAAAATTACATGGCCCTTTCAAGCTAGGTGTAAATTTTCACTAAGGCCTTCTTTTTGATCATTTAAGTTGTTTTTAAAAGCCTCAAGTTATGACTCTAGGCTTCATGGCACAAGGGGGTGAACTCTTCACTATTCCTCCTAATTTTCTATCACTATTCACCCCTTTACTATTCCCTTAGAGACAACTTAAATATTTCCAATTTATCTCTAAATTCATCTTCTAAACTAAAAATGAAGGCTCAAAAAGCACCAAGCAAGGCTCCAAGATCCCTAGAATGGGTCCCCTATCCATACTGCTAACCTACAAGAACCCTAGTAATAGGTCAACCTCTACTCAGATCTGAAATGCCTAAGGAAGGGACATTACATTGTTAAAATCAAGAAGTGCTAGTATAGTCTGCTCAGTGATTTTCTTCTTCAAAAACTGAAAATTTCTTTCAGCAACATCAATCCAAACAAAATTTCTTTTATCCCCTCTTATAGTACCTATGAGTAGTGCACAAATTCCACTAAAATTACTGATAAATTTCATATAAGAACTTGCCAAACCATGGAAACTTTCTACCTCATAAGCTGTTTTTAGAGTTGGCCAATTAGTTATGGCTTTCACTTTGTCCTTGTCCATCTATAATAGATCTTGAGTAATCACAAAAGCAAAGTACACTAATTTTTTCCTCATGAATAAACACTTATTGATATTTATCAACAATCTTTGTTCTCGCAATCTTTGCATTACCATCTTAAGATGTTTGAGATGTTCTTCCTTGCTTGAGCTATAGATCAATATTTCATTCAAATAAACAATCACAAATTTACCTATGAAGGGCTTTGGAACTTCATTCATTAGTCTCATAAATGTACTTGGAGCATTGGTAAGACCAAATAGCATAACAAGTCACTCATACAACCCCTCATTAGTCTTAAAGACCAAATAGCATAACAAGTCACTCATACAACCCCTCATTAGTCTTAAAGACGTTTTTCCATTCATCTCCTTCCCTTATCCTTATTTGATGATAACCACTCTTGAGATCAATCTTAGAAAAATACTTAGATCCACACAAACAATCAAGCAAATCATCTGTTCTTGGAAGAGGGAACCTATACCTGATGGTAATCTTGTTTATTGCTCTTGAATTTGTGCACATCCTCCAATCTCCTCCTTTCTTTGGCACCAATATCGTTGGTACTGCACATGGGCTAAATTTTTTTTTATAAAACCTTTGTCCAATAGTTCTTGCACTTGCTTCTATCTCTTCATTTTCTTGTGGATTCATCTTGCAGGAAACTTTGTTTGGTAAACTTGCACCAATTATTAAGTCAATATGATGACTAATACTCCTAAAAGGTGGTAGCTTATTGGGCAACTCATTCACCACTATATCAACATACTCTTCCAACATGGTTTGGATATCTTGAGGCAGCTCGTTCAACTTGGTTGCTTTCATAACAGTTCTAGGTCTGACTACTGGAGCAAAACCCATATTTTCCTCTTTCATTGCATTCAAAAATTCCTTCTCACTCACCATCAAGACACTAGGACTAGTCACTTTTCCATCTTCTTTCGAAGGCAGCGAGGTATGCTTTCTTCCATAATTTTGAATAGTATAGGTGTTTTGTCTCCCATCATGAATAGTTTTCCTATCATATTGCCAAGGCCTTCCCAATAGCACATGGCACACATCCATTGGTATTATATCACAAAGAACCTTATCTTTATAGCTTCCGATCTGGAAGTCTACCTAACATTGTTCATTTACTAACACTTGTCGTTTATTGAGCCAAGAAACCTTATATGGAGTTTGACATGAAATTCTTTTCAACCTAAGCTTCTCTACCATCTCTACAAAAACTAAATTATCATTGCTACCTGAATCAATAACCATTTTGCAACATTTACGTTTAGATTTACATGATTTCTTGAACAAAGTCTTTCTCTGGGCAGGTTCTTTTTCCTTGGGTGGTTTGATATCAACACTCTTCTCATCAATAAAGACTCTCTAGCTTCAGGTTCTTCTAGATGGGATGGGGATCCGACACTTTCTTCTTTTGCTTGGACTACTTGATTTTTACCCTCACTCCTTGAGCTGATTGCTTGAGGGTTTTCTGGACATTTCCAAAACCTATGACCTGCAAACTTATTGTGTTTGAAGCATTTACCTATAAATCCACTACCTCTTTGTGTGTTTCTACCACTAGAATAAGGCGTTCTTCCTCTGAATCCACCTCTTGGATTATGTGATTGTTCTTGGAAAGGAGTTGGTTCTGAATTTTCTTTTTGAACTGAATTTCTTCCTCCTTGCTTTCCTCTACCTCTGAAATTTTTGCCTCTACCCCTATTTTTTTGATTCTGTTTTCTATTCAACTTATCTTTTGCGTTTAGAGCAAAGATGTAACACTCTTCTATTATCCTTGGGCTGATTAGGCTAAGTTCATATTGAATATTGTATCTTAACAATTGAGATACCTGGCTATCTTCTCCATGTCTAGACTTGATGGCTAATCTATAAAACTCCTTTGTATACTCTTTAACACTCATCTCTTTTTGTTTTAGATTTTGTAACTTCTTAAAGAGGGTAGTTTGATAGTCACTATGAAGAAATTTTTCCTTAAGTTTCGCTACCATTCTATCCCAATATTTAATTTTATGCTTACCTTTCTTTCTCCTCTCATCTTGTATCAAATCCCACCAAAGAGCTGCATGTCCCTTCAATCTAATACAAGCAAAGTTCACCTTGTTTTCATCAGGAACATTCTCATAGTCAAAGTATTTGTCTAGTTCTGTAACCCAATCAATTAGTGTTTCTCCATCTAAACTTCCTACATAGGTAGGGATCTCTACCTTTGGCTTGTACCCTTGTCCCATGATTACCTTGAGCAATCTATGTATTCCTCCATCTGCAAGCTCTTCAACCTCTTCTTCTTCTTTAGGTGCTTGTGGCTCGTCCTCTCTATCACTCACATCTCCTATGATGACTCCTCTTCTTTGATGTCCCTCTACTGCTGTGAGTCTAGCATCCAAACTCACTCTTAGATTCCTTATCTCTTCAAGAATGGCATCTCTCATCTGGACACCTCCTCTTCCACCTCGTCTCATTCCTCTTCTAGGTGGCATTTTGACTTCTCAAAGTAACTTACCAACACACAATTGAGCCTTTCTTGTCTCTTTCAGATACCAAACCCGCTTTGATACCAAAATTGATGCAGAGGGAAAGGAATTTTCAGAAAAAAGAGTAATAATTAGTGACTTTTTTGACAAATTGTCTTTTCCCAACAGCCCTGGTTTTTGACAAATTGAATGGGACAACAAATTTTGTGGAGGTTTTGGGGAATCTAATCAAAATTTCAAATACCCTTTATGGAGATACAACTCCTACAATGACATCCTCCAAAATGAAACAAAAGGCCTTCAAAACAGACTGTTATCAGCTCCAATTAGCCCTCCAAGTTGCCAAAACTGAGTTTTTAAGAAATAATGACCTCAAATGTGCCAAACTGGTACAAAAACTATTTGAACACTTAAATCATCTTACCAAATACCTAGAGACCAAATTTATCAATTGGGTAGGCGTATTTCTCCCAAAACTCAAATTTGTTGCTTAAAATACTAGGCAGGGTTTTGATAGGGCAGCGAGTGAAAAAAAATTGTTTCTGATTGCTGCGAGTGAAAAAAAATTTTCTGATTGAATATCCACTTTCAAGACATCAAACCAAATGCATTAAGTCTGTATAAGCCCTAAAAATGTCCAACAAGAAGAAAATCAAATAAAGAACTCTACAAGATACTTCTTTTGCAAAAATGGAGGTCTAAAACTCTAGTAACACCCTGCAAGCATACTTGCAAACAAAAAATTCATTCCATTTCCTTCTAGAATGACATCAAAGTCATTTTACCATGTTTTTCAAAGTTAAACATCACCCTAACTACTTACCTCATCCCATGCAAACCCAAGTTACAAATTGAGCATTTCAAAACCCCTAATTAGGTAATTGGGGTTGAATAAAAACACCAAAATTTTGAGTTTTATGACTAATTATTTTACTAAACTTAAATAAAATTCTCTTAAGAAATGATTAAATAACTAACACTATATTCCAATGCAAATCTATAACAATATAAAATGATGCTCCTGCATCATAGTCCCAAGGAGCAAAAAGTTAGCTCACGAGGTCCTACTCATACTCCCATGCTTTTGGATGTCTGGTTTTTCCATCCAATTAGAATCCTCTATTGAATTACCTTTCCACTTCACTAATTACTAGTAGTACTCTTTATCCCTTGTCTGTTTAAAATCTTGCTTCACTAGAATAGCTTCTAGTTCTTCCTTGTTGGCTTTTGGCAATTGGTTTTCCCATTTCCTAACTGATATTTCCTTGCTCTCAGCTGTGTCACCTTCATCATCACCTTCTTTGTTTGGATACAAGTCTGCAACATTAAATATAGGAGATATTCCAACACCACTTGGCAATTCTATCTCTTAAGCATTGTTAGAAAAATTTCTTAAAATCTTACAAGGACCAATTTTATTCATTTTCAGTTTGTTCTACTGACATTTTGGAAACCCGTCCTTCCTCAAATGAGCTAATAATATGTCTGCAATTTGAAGATTAACCTCTCTCCTCTTAAGGTCTGCATGCTTCTTTTATTTACTCACACTTGCCTCTAACTGTTTCTTGAATTGTTTATGTACTTCTTGCATAGCAATGGCAAACTCCTTTCCCTTAGCACTTCTTTTCTCCATTTTTCCTAAATCCCTCACCTGAAAAACACCTCTAGGATGTGAACCATAGACTATTTGAAAAGGAATCATACCTATACTCCTATTAGGTGAATCATTGTAAGCAAATTCTGCTTGTGGCAAGATGAGATCCCATTATTTTGGATTGTCCTTTGTCAAGCATCTTAGTAGATTACCCAAAGTCTTGTTGACCACCTCTGTTTTTCCATTACTTTGAGGGTGGTATGCCGAACTGAAATTCAAATTAGCGTCCAAATCCTTCCACAACATCCTCCAAAAATGTCCCATAAATTTAGTATCTCTATTTGATATAATGCTTAGTGGAATCCCGTGTAATCTAACCACTTCTTTGAAGAACAAATCAGCAATATGAGTAGCATCACTTGTGGTCTTGCATGCTATAAAATGAGCCATTTTAGAAAACATGTCTACTACAACAAAGATTGAATCATGTCCTCTTTGGGTTCTAGGTAGAGCCAAAACAAAACCCATACTAATGGAGTCCCAAGGTTTTTTTTGGGATTGGTAAAGGCTGATAAAGACCTGCATTTGTACTCTTTCCCTTGTTATATTGACACACTTTGCACCTTTCTACAAACTTTCTCATATATGATTGCATTTTAGGCCAAAATAAATGAGCACTTAGCAGAGCTAAAGTCTTATCTAGGCCAAAATGACCAACAAGACTACCGCAATGCTTTTCTCTAATTAAATTTTCCCTCATAGAATTCCTTGGTACACATAACTGTGATCCTTTAAAGGAAATCCATCTTGCAACATGTAGTCCATCCAATGTTCTCTATTCCTTATAGTTGGCTGTTTACGCACCTCATAGGCTTCTTGAAAATCCAAATCAGATTTGTACAACTCCTTAAGAGAATCTATTCCTCCACTTTCTATCTGAATTTCTCTTATGAGTAAGGCTCTCCTACTGAAAGCATCTACTACCTTACTGGCTTGTCCTTTTTTGTGCTTGATAACACAAGTGAAATTTTGCAATACTCCACCCATTTCATGTGTCTTTGACTAAATTTTGGCTGGCTGGTTATGAACTGCAGTGCATGATTATCAGTGAAAATAACAAACTCCTCAGGCATCAAATAATGTCTCCACTTCCTTAAGGCTTGAACCAAAGCGTAAAACTTAAGATCATATGTTGAATACCTCTTTTTTGCATCATTCAACTTTTCACTAAATTATGCAATAGGTCTACCTTCTTGATTTAGGACAGCTCCAATGGCTACCCCACTTGCATCACATTCAACTTGGAAAACCTTGTTAAAATCAAGAAGTGCTAGTATAGGCTGTTCAGTGATTTTCTTCTTCAAAAACTAAAAAATTCTTTCAGCAACATCAGTCCAAACAAACTTTCTTTTATCCCTGTTGGAATTTTTGTCATTGATGTCACGGTTTATTTGAGTTTGTCAAGCTACTAATTATTCATTAGATTTTTATCCATTTCAATGTGATGTTCATTTGAGGTGCTTACTTGTCTACTTGAGCTCTCTACTTGCCTGGTTGAGGAGTCTAGTTTTTTGGTTGAGCAAGTTGAGCTCCTTGGTTGTCTACTTGAGTTGCCTGGGTGCCTGTTTGATCTACCTAGCTATATGCTTCAGCTGGTTGCTTTCTACATCAGCTTGTTGCTAGTTTACTACTCAACATATGTGTCAATAGCTGAAAAAGTCTAATCTTTTTCAGAGGTTCGATTTCTTTTGTGAAGGGTGCTTATGTTTTGAAGTGAATTAATCTTGGACGTTTCTCTTCATAACATTGACTCCTTATTACCTTGAGCAAATATCTTCATGGAGGTCATGTATTTCATTCTGGGAGATTCTAAATTATTGAAAATTATTTGTGGTAGTTTCTTTTGTTGAGACGACTTTACATTTGAGATGGAGCGGCTAACTCTTAATGAATCGGTCATTATTTGAAGATTTTTTTTCATGGTGATGCGGGCTGTGGAAAAGTAACGCTTGTTAATGATATAGAGGCAGCTAAATTCACATCGAATTCTCCAATATGTTTATTGGGTCTTTGCTATTCTTGAAGAAGTGTATGTGTTGGCACATTTTTTATTAGTGCTGGTTTCCTAAAATGGGACGATTTGATTTCAGACCGCTTTTCTTATGATAGGCAATAGTTTTATTATATGGAGTGAGAGAATATTTTCATATCAATGGTTTCAGTTGTTTTGGTCTCTATTATTGCCAATGATTCAAGGAGTTGAGTTATATTTGGTGGTTGAAAATTATGTTTTTATTTTTGACGAATTTCCTGGCTGAGATGTTTTTATTCAAAATATAACAAATTCAGAGTTTGGTGTGTAGTGGCAGAAAAAGGGGGTGTTAGAGATTTTGTTCAGATCATCTATTTTGGAGGGCAGTTGATTTTATTCAAAAAGATTTTTGCATTCATGAGTTTAGGGGTTTTACTTGTGTTTATGGTTCGAATAATCGAGATAGAGCTTTTTTATGCTGTTCTGGGTAAGATTATAGTCTTGTCAAAAAAATGATTTTCTTTCTTCCTTGGCACAAAAATTTTCTAGGCATATGTTGTGAGTGCATTCAATGATGGTGTGAATATAAATTTTGTTTTAGACTTTATAGAGTGAGTGAAGAACAAAATATATTTTCGTCTATTTGAATCAGATTTGTGGAGCAGAGTTTTCTTCTTGGATACCATCAAAATCTCTCTTGCATGGAGTTTATTTTTTGAAGTTGTGAAATATTCCGAACCAATTTTTTCAATTTTTTGAATGCAATTACAAAGCAATTCAACACACACCCGTTAGGGTTAGCTCTAAAAACCAAAGATGCGGAATACAACTCTAACCAAGGATGTACACCAGGATCCCGAGTTGGGCAAGGTGTGAGCATATGGTCAGAGGATCTTCAAGTACTGCTGAACTGAGTAACTCTAACCAAGAATGTGTCCAAGGTGGACGAACATATGGTCAGAGGGTCCCTACAAATTACAATACTGAAAGTAAACTCGACGCCAAGGATGTGCTTTCCAACCCAGAGCGGGAATGGAGCTACCATATGGTGGAGATACTAAGAACTACAATGCAATTCAAATCGTAAGATAGGCGGCAAGCCAGCCTCTTCCACTTATTCAGCGGGTATTACAAAAGCATGAAGAGATAGATTAAGTGCTGACAGTACTATTGTTCAGCTTACAAAGTAATAGAGAGTGCTTGCAAGAATAAAGATTAGAAGCTCTCCGATGCTGCAATAATGAACTAAGATCTCTCCAAAGCCCAATAAGACTTTTCAGTCACAAACCCTTCACCAAAATGCATTTACCTAAATCTGATATGACAGAACATGGACTGAAAATGCATAACCAACAACACAGAACCCTACTAAAATGCTTGCAACCACACTAGAATCACCCAAATGACTCCAAATAAAATGCATTAGCTCCCTAGAATGATGGTGCCCAAGTAAGAACCAATAAACTAACCCAAATTGCTGTATATTTTTTGACATGAATTTCATGAAGAATCAGAATGGTACGACCCTTCATGGGGGGCGACTTAGCTTCTATAAAATCCAATACTTAATAAAATCTGCAAATTTTTCAAGAGGGGCGCCCTTGTGAATGAGATGCAATGAAACAATACCCAGAATGAAATTATTTTTATTTTTTGATGTATGAGTAAAAACAACATTCAGCTATACTGAATCAACAACTCCAGAATTTTACTAAAATGCAAGAAACTGAACTACAGATGCAAACAATTGCTACAATGCAAATCTCACTACAAAAATCCACTCAACTACAAGCTAACATCTCCACTAGTTGCTATCTTTCAAGCAAGAAGTCGAGCCAAGGCTAGGAGGCATACATTCCTTGAAGCAATCCCAGTACCATTTCGGTAGTATAACATTACTGAAGTCATAAGATATCCCACTGAAGAGCAAAGGCCTCATTATATAAGCTTGAGAAGAATCTTCTAGAAGCATCAAGAAGGCGCCCTAATTTCAAATTTGAATCCTTCTTATTTCCCTCCTTGGATGGCGTCCCTTTCTCAAAGCTAAATTTTGACTTTAAAATAAATTCCTCAACAAAGTTGGCGTCCCTTTTCCAAGCATAATTTTTGACCTTTTGAAAATATTAAATCACCTCCTATGGGGCATCCACCCATGAAGAACACCTTTTAGAACAACTTGAAGTGATGCAACGAGGCCAAGGGGGGGGTCAACATTAAAATATAACATTATTTAAATCAACTGAACTTTTCTCACCAAATGCATCCCAAGGCCAAAAATGATCAAACCAACTAAACTGGCTGATGAAGAGAGCCAACTACACTAAAAACCACAGGCCCACTTCCAGAAATAGAATTTACTAAAAATAGTAAATTCCGGAAGGTGCTTGGATCGCATTGCAAGTCATACCACTACCTTCTTGAGACAAGACACATGGAAGACATTGTGTACTTTACTATTTGATGGTAGCTCCAATTCATAAGCTATTGCTCCAACCTTCCTGATAACTTTGAATGGCCCATAGAAGCAAGGTTTGAGCTTCTCAGCTCCACTCTTCTTGAGAGTAGACTGTCTATAAGGCTAAATTCAAAGATAAACCATATCTCCAACCTCAAAAGAGCGCTCAACACACTGCTGATCAGTGTACATCTTCTGCTGATTCTGTGCAATCTGAAGGTTTTTTTTCAAGGACTTCAAGATATCTTGACTATGCTGCAACAAATCCTTGGCTTGAGGGGCTTTGCTATCTCCAAGCACCAAATCAGCAAAGCTAGGAGCTTCATAACCGTAGAGAGCCATGAACTGAGACATCCTGATTGACATGTGAAAGGAAGAATTGTAACAATATTCCCCTAGGTGAAGCCATTTCATCCAAGCTCTTTGCTGCTCTGAGACATAATTTCTAAGATAACCCTCTAACCATTTGTTCACTATCTCTGTTTGACCATCCGTTTGAGGGTGATAACTAGTGCTTGGAGTAAGCACTGTACCACTCATCCTGAAAACTTCTTGCCAAAAGGTGCTTAGGAAATTGTTGTCCCTATCACTCAATGTTTTTTGGCAACCCATGCAATCTAAACACTTCATGGAAAAAAAAAATCTGCAATTTGAGCTGCTGAAAAAGAGTTAGTGATGGCAAAAAGGTGAGCAAACTTTGTTAATCTGTCCACTACAAGATATACAATCTTTGCCTTGGACTTTTGGCAACCCAGTGATGAAGTCCATTGATATGCTTTCCCATTTTTGGTTGGGAATGGGAAGAGGTTGCAGCAGACCAGCTGGAAGAGAAAGCTTATTTTTGTTCATCTGACAAGTGGGATCATAGTAACGAGATTTGGACGCGGCTCGGAGTCGGCAAGGGCGACTCGGGACTCGGATGCGGCGCATACGAGGCAATATGAAAAAAAGTTGAAAAAACCCTAGAAATTTAGAGATTTTTAAAGATTTAAAACTTGTTTCAAGCACCCTTTATTGAATACAACACAAATAAAATCAAATTTGATCACATGCACAAGTATACAACAATTACATAAGTATAAAGTACACAAATTGTAGTTGCGCTGTTGAAGGAAATAGCATACTTAGATATATAAAATTAGTCAAATGTATACAAAACTCATGGAATATGAAATCCATGACATCAAATATTCCATACAAATATGAAATATCAAAAGTAAAACAATAGCTATAAGTCAATGACTCTATGCCCTATGGCATAGTGGAGCCAACATCCTTCCTACAAAGGCGTCTAAGGGTCCTGGATGATGTTGCAGCTGCAGCCATAGTCTTTGCCTATGTCTGACTCTCCATGCCACTCTCACCGACAGTAGCTATGTCTCCTCGTGCTCTAGCCTCCTCCTCAACCATGGCTACAACCTCGGCCTCTCTCTCTGCCTGGTCCACCCAATCAAGGTCCTCGTCACTAAAGACTGCATCTGTAGCCTCAGTGATCCACTCAGACTGTGGATCAACCTCCTCTAGACTGATTGGGGTTTTGTCGTGGTCAAAAAGCTTCCTGCATCTGAGCCGAAGGTTGTAATGAACATATACCAAGTCATTCATCCTCTCCACTATTAATCTATTGCGCTTCTTGGAGTGTATGTGCTCAAACATACTCCAATTGCACTCACAACCAGATCAACTGCATGGCTGGCTCAATATACGAATGGAAATATTTTGCAAGATCGGTGTATCAGAACCAAACATATGCCACCACCTATCTGAGATGAGAAAAAGAAACAAAATCAATTTCATTTCGAGTTTCAAGTTCAAGTTCAACATTTTATAATAAATTATAATATAAAAAGATGAAAATTATACCCTTAAATATATTTTTACCTGGCAGTAATGTTGTCCTATTATCTTTGCACATTTGAAGTGCAAAGAAGTCTCCTTGTGCCTTAGTGAAGGCATCTATCTCTTGCACCACCTGTGTAGTAACAGCGGGCAACATTTGCTCTATCATCGTGTAGAGCTCACTAAGAATTTCTCTATCTGCATGGAGATCACAGCGGAAGTGGAAGGCCGGATTTAGGAAACATGCGGCTGCATGGATGGGCCTATGAAGTTGGTTTTGCCATCTCCTATCAATGATATCCCAAATGGGACGATACTTCTCCTCAACTCCACCATAGACTGATCTAATGGCCTCTTTGGCCCTATCCATGCCCTCATATATGTAGCCCATTGCGGGCTTCTCCCCATCTGCAACTTGTAGGAGCACTAGCAAGGTCTCAATAAACTGCAAAGTGCAAACATGTTTCACAAATAATTGTGAACAAAAATAAACAAATAAAAGTAACATATGATTAAAAATTTAAACATAATAAATAATTAAATTTTACCTTCACAATCTCATCCATTGGTCTCCAAAACCCTTGCTCATCAAAAATGCAATCAGCCACAACAATCCCTGCAGTGCTTGTAAAAAAGGATGAGGAAGACCACTCCTCACTAGTAAACATGGGCCTTAAAGCTGCCCTTGACCGAATCAAGGATTGCATCGTGATAAAATTTGTTGCAAACCTGGTGATGCCAAGACGAGACAACTCCCTCAACCTCGTGTATTGCCTCATAAGGTTAAGCACCCATGTGTGATTGTATACAAATTTGCATATGTTTTTTGCTGCTTCCACACATGTTTTGATCCATGGGAGCTTGCCAAGATCCTCCAACATCAGGTCAATGCAATGGGCAGCACATGGAGTCCAAAATATAGTAGGGTGCCTCTCCATCAATAATCTACAAGGAACAACATAATTTGCTGCATTATCTGTCACCACTTGCACTACATTCTCTTCCCCCACATCAGCTATCACCTCCTCTATAGCCTCACACAGGTATGTGGCATTTTTGAATTAGGCAGAAGCATCAATGGACTTCATGAAGATGGTGTCACCTGAAAAAATAAGCAAAACCAATTATTCAATAAATTAAAAAACATAAATTAGCCATATTAAATTATTAATCACTAAATCAAATTCAAATTTCAATGCATTGAGGGAAGTACAATTACCTCCGGAGGAAACTAGGAAATTAAGCAGCGTCCTATTTCTCCTATCGGTCCAACCATCAGTCATGATGGTGCAACCAATCATCCTCCACTGCTTGCGCTGCTCCTCTAATTGTGCTTTCACATCTGCCACCTTTTGAGTCAAAAGTGGGCCCTTTAATTCATCTTCACTAGGGGCTTTGAACCCCGCCCCACATATGGTTATGGCATCAACCATGTTTTGCCAGAAAGGTGACCTAAAACATGTCATAAATAAATTAATAAGTTACATAAATATTGTAAAATAATTTTTTTTAAAGTTTTTAACTTTAAATTTGAATTCGATAATGAGATACATCTAGATTCTAAAATTTAAATATAAATTTTAAAACAATTAAACGAAAAAGAATTACCTGGCTACATGGAAGGGAATGGTGCAGTAGTACCAAAAGTCTACAATTGTCTTTTTTGCTGCATCATGTGCGTCCTTGTTCCAACCCATTCTCTCAAGCGATGGTTGGGAACCAGGAGTAGTGCGTGGTACAAAATATGAGTCCACCCTAGATTTACGAACTCTAGGGCCAATGTTAATACTGCCACTACCACTAGCAATAGTAGCACCACCAGCACTAGGAGTACGCATAGGCATAGCTGATGCAGAAACAAAAGCACTAGCACTAGGACAGTATGGAGGCATGGAAGAAGCATCTCCAACAGCACCAAGTCCCTGTCCAACTCCAACACTCACCAACTCTTGCTTCTGTTTCTTTTTCATTTCTGTTTTCATTTCAAAAGTTTCTAATTGCACCTGCACTTCACGAACAACCTCATGAGGTGCTCTAGGGCAACCCACTACATCATGGGCGAGTATGCATGCAAGATGGTATTTTAATCTATTTATGCCTCCATGATATATTGTTTTGTAGTAGTTACATTTTGCGTCTCCTCTTTTCATTCCGGGAAAGATTTCAGCATGTTTCCAAGCAGGGTCTTTTCTGACTGGCGTTTGAGACATTGTGAAAATAATAATATGGTTTGATTTGCAAATGAATGTGGCTACAAAAGTAGGGTTTGTAAAAAAAAATGCAAACTCAAAAAAACAATGATTTTACAAATTACAATGAATTATTTGTTAAAAAAACACAAAAAAATCAATTAAAATTGAACTTACCTCTTAGATTTGGCTTGGAATGCAATGCAAACTCCTCCCAATCACTGGTAATGAGCTCTCAATGCACCTCCTTGCTGGTATGAAGCTCCCCAAATGATATATGACCCTGGATTTGTCTTCAACAACTTGCTGGTTGCCCTCTCTTCTCCTCCTATTTTTCTTCACAACTCTCTCTTCTCCTCCTATTTTTCCAAATGAATGAAATGAGGTTACTTTTAGGGTGAAATAGAAAATATAAGTCAAAAAAAAAATATAAAAAAACTTAAGCTTATGTTTTTTTTGGCCTTTTTGGCCTTTGCTGCACCGACTGCGTCCAGGGGTCGGGACTCGCCTGGAAGTTGCGTGTCCGGCCTGGACGCATCTGGACGCGACCGCGTCCACGCTAGCACTCCCAGGATGTGGCCAGGGCTGCACGGAGCGTGACAAGCCACGTTCAGGTGCTTCCGGGCGAGTCTCAGGACGATGAGTGGGACATTCCTGGATGTAGCGTTGAACTTCCCCTTTCAACCCCTTCCAAGAAAACCTCTCCCGAATCTGCCTATATGTCCTGAAAAAACTTTGATGACCAGCAAGTGGGATGTCATGGAATGTCATCAAAATCTTTTTTTGAGCTTAGAATCAGCCACCAAAAAGATCCTACCCTTGTAGTGTATCAAACCCTCAACCACTTTGTACCTTTCATCATGAAAAGTACCTTCAATGACGTTGGTTGCAAACTGATTTTTGGCATAATCAGCAAGCAACACCTCCTTCCAATCAGCAGTAAGCTCACATAGTGAGCTCAAATGAGGCCTCCTAGATAGAGCATCTGCCACAATGTTGTTTTTCCCCTTGACATATTCAATGTCAAAATTGTAAGCTTGAAGCTTACTCACCCACTTTTGTTGTCTTTCGTTCAAATCCTTCTGATGCATGAAGTGCTTGAGACCATAGTTGGAAAACTCACCAATTGCAAGTACTCGGCAAGCCCGAAAAACTCGGCTTGGCAAAAACTTGGCAAAAAACTCGGGAAATTAAAATATTGCTTAAACTTCACTAAAAATGCTTTTTTTTTGCAAAATTCAAAGATAAGATGCATCCAATGAGTCAATAAATGAGTACATATAAGAAACAAGCAGTATTTGATTGATATGAAAGAAAATTGGATACAAAATGGCATCCTCATGTGGAATGCTGAGTGCTCAATGCGTTGATATGATAATAGTCTGAAACAAAATGAAAATAGCAAATTGTTTTTGTAAAACTGAAAGTAAATACTACATAAACATTAATATATTTCAGTTTTTACAAATTCACATGAATCACATCTTCCTCTTCCCATGTCTAGATCTCAGTAAGGGACCGGAAGAGGGTCTAATCGTAGGAGTCTGCTCCTGCTGTGCCTGTGGCTCCTCAACCTCCATCCTGGATGTAGATCCTCCTGCAGCTGCTGGTGGTGGCACTGGCAATGACTCCTCCTCAGGGTCATCCTCAAGGTCGTCCAATGAGAATGCAAATCCACCCTCCTCCATTGCCTGTCGCTCTAAATCATAAATCTCATCCTCAGTAAACAATGGAGGCTGCTCCCCTCGCCCTGTCCAATCACTGTATGGATCTATCTCATCCAAATCAATTGGATCATCATATGATATTTCTTCTACCTTTCTTCTGCGCAATCAAAGATTATATTGCACATAAACAAGGTCATTGAGGCGTTTTTGAGCAAGTTTGTTCCTCTTTTTTGTGTGGATAGCCTCAAACAAACTCCAATTGCGCTCACAATTGGAAGAACTACAAGGTTGGCTCAAGACACGGAGGGAAATTTTTTGAAGATTTGGGGTTTTTCCACCCCAATGTGTCCACCAAACATCTACAAAAAAAACAAAAAAAGAGTTAGAAAATTATAACTTGTAACTTGTAACTTGTAATTATCAATTTTTCATTTTTGTAACTTGTAAATTTCAAATTTTATACCTGGTGGCAGCCTAGATACTGCTCTCTTTGCCAGGTTTGAAGAGAAGAGTGCACCCCTTTTTTCTCTATAACTCTGCAATTCATTAACAATGCAGTCTGCCACATCAGGTGTGGATGTCATCTACTGCATGCAAGTAGTGAGGCTCTCCATAACCTCTCCAGTAGAATCTGAATAGGTGCCTGAGTGGATGAAACGGGGGTTCAAGAAGTACCCTGCTGCATGGATAGGTTGGTGGAGTTGATTGTTCCACCTCCTATCGATAATCTCCCAAATGGGATCAAATTTGAGGCTGTCCCCCTTATAATAACTTTTAATAGCCTCCTTGGCCCTATCCATGGCCTCCTAAAGATACGCCATTGGGGTTTGATCCCCATCCACCAAGCAAAACACTCTAACCAAGGGATCTGACACCTACAATATAAATTTAAAAATGCAAAAAAAGATTAGAGTTAAAATTTAGTAATTTACAAATTTACAATGAAAGACATTAACTTCAAGAAAAATGTTTAATTTGAATTTAGATTCAAACTCAAAGTTTTGAAGTTACCTTCACAATCTCTGTTGCTCTTTGTGCAAAGAGGGGCTCGAAGACAATGTTTTGAACTCTTTCTCCTTCTGGCTTCTTCGAATAAGGTGAGTCTACCCATGCTTGACTCACAAACATTTGTTTCAAAGCCGTCAAAGCACCAAGAATGCTTTGCAATGTTAAGAAAACCGTTGCAAACCTTGTCACACCAGGTCTCACCAATTCTCTCCCTTTGGTGTGCTCCCTCATTAAGCTGAGAACCCAAGGGTGATTGTAGATATATTTAGTGATCCTCCTTCCATCCTCTACAATTGGTGTGACCCAATCTAATTTGCCCATGTCCTCCAAAAGAAGGTCAAGGACATGGGCAGCACATGGTGTCCAAAAAATTGTGTAGTGTTTATCTTGGAGGATTCTTCCTGCTACCACATATGCTGCTGTATTGTCAGTTACGATTTGCACCACATTTTCAAGCCCAACCTCCATGCACACTTGCTCCAACATTCTAGCCAAATTTTCTGCATTTTTTACTATGTTGGAGGCATCCACGGATTTCAAGAACACCACCTCATTTTTTCAAGAAACCAAAAAATTAATGATGGTACGGTTTTTTCCATCCGTCCACCCATCAAAAAGTATAGTGCAGCCATATTTTTTCCATTCTTCTCTTTGTTCTTCTATTGCTGCCCTTGCCTTTTCAGTTGCATTAGAAGGCAACCTACTGGTACAAAGTGAAATTAAGTACACATTTTTAATTTGTAAACAAAAAAATAGCTTAAATTAATCATAAATTAAACTTAAAAAACATAAATTAAACTTAAAGAATATAAACTAACCTCCCACTCAAGTCTTTGCGCGAAGGTGCCTTGTAGCCTTTCCCTGCAACTGTCAATGCGGTCACCAAATTTTGCCAATAAGGTGAGCTTGCCACATTGAAAGGGATGTTGTTGAAGTACCAAAAATCGGCACAAGCAATATCTGCATGCTCATGCACCTCCTTATTCCACCCAGTTGCCTCTAAAGAAGGTTGAGCACCAGGTGTGTTTCAAGGCACAAAAAAATCACCAATGCGTGAAATCGTGGTTGTGCCTGTAGGTGTTGATCTTGACCCTGGTACTCTACTAGAGGTACTCGAAGGGATGGAGGTGGTGGCGGGTTGCAGCAGTTGCCTTCGCACACATGGACCACGAAGAGATCCCACTATGTCGGCTGCTATATCATCATCATCTGACAGTGACTCAAAGTTGATTGCAACACTTTGAAAAGAAGCTATGGCAGCTTGCATTGCCTCTTTTGCCTTCGCTCTTTGCACCTTTTTTTCTTCTGTAGTGGAAAGTATTGCATTCATTTGTCTTTTTATTTCCTCATTGGTGTTTATGCACTCCTTAGCATCACGTCTAGGGATGCCTGCAAGGTGGTATTTGAGGCGATTGATGCCTCCACTATATACAGTTCTACACCTAATGAAATAAACTGTTCTAGGTTCTGGTCCTTCATATGCATATTTCCAAGCAGGATCTCTAGCTCCTGCTGGACGAGTACCTACATATTCCCCACTTGTATGCATGGATAGGGCTAAGGTAGGGGTAGAAGCGGATTCAGAAGCCATTATCAATTAACCTACAAGTACACACACAAAAGTGAAAGCACAACTTGTTAGTTTTTTGATAGAAAATTTTAAAACAAGCTAAATTAGATTAAATCAACATAGATTACTTTAAATTAGTAATCTAAGATTCTAAACATATAGATTAAATCAATATAGATTACTAATCTAAGATTCTAATCATTTTCATCAAAAAAATTGGATTAAAAAAAGAAATTAATAAACTAGGGTTACAAAAAATGTAAAAAATAGAAAATTACTTTAAATTAGAAACAAATTAAGCTAATATATGATTTTAAACATGTTTTCAACAAACAAGAAGAATCAAATTAAAAAAAATAAACTAGGGTATGAAGAAAATTTCAAAAAAATGAAAAATCAGCAAAATATGAGAAAAAATCAGAAAAAAATTGTCACAAATTCTTGTTTTGATGAATCTAAATCTTCTTTTCAACAATATAAATGTATTTAAATCTATTTTACAATTCATTCATGATGTTTTTTAAACATACAATCAACAAAAATGAAGAAAAAATAAATAAAAAAGAAAGAACAAGCAAAATCAGAAAACCTACCTAGAAATCCAATTTGCCTTTGAAATCCAATGAAATCCTCCTTCAAATCTCATCTCCTCAACGTAAAATCACTAAAAAATGGTGCAAAATGCTCTAAACTCCGTTTTTTCTCTACCAAGAGTGAAAGAAACTCAAAAAAATGAAATGCAATGACCTTTTGGCAGTCGGAAGACTTCATAGTCTGATCGCGCGAGTTTTTTTAAAAGCTCGCCGACTTTTTGTGAAAAAATTGCCAAAAAGTCGGCGAGTTTTTTTTTGCGAGTTGTTCTCATTATTACTTGTTTGGAAAAAAAACTCGCAAGTTTTAGGCGAGTTTTCCAACTATGCTTGAGACTATTGTGATCAGTCTTGACCACAAACTTGCTCCCCACAAAATATTGTCTGAACTTAGCTAGCGCATGCATGATTGCAAGCATTTCCTTGTCATAGATGGAGTAGGTCCTTTCAACACCCCTTAACTTTCTGCTCTCAAACACAATTGGATACTTATCTTGCATCAAAACAGCCCCAACACCTTCTCCGGATGCATCACACTGTAGCTCGAAAGGCTTGGAAAAATCTGGTATGGCCAAAACCGGACAAGAGCTCATGATCTTCTTGAACTTATCAAAAGTAATTTGAGCCTTTTCTGACCAATAGAAAGCCCCCTTTTTTGTGAGATCAGTAAGAGGAGCAGCATTTTGTGAGTAGCCTTTCACAAATCCTCTGTAAAAACCACAAAGACCCAAGCACCCCTTCAAATGAGCCAAGTTCTCTGGAGGTGGCCAATCAACTATCGCCTTGATCTTTTCAAGGTCAACCTTCACTCCATCAGCACTGATTATGTGTCCAAGGTAAAGCAACTCCTTCATTCCAAATTCACATTTGGATTCTTTGGCAAATAAACTTTTTGATTCTAGGATGCTAAGCACTTCCTCCAAGTGCTTGAGATGTTCTTCCCATGTCTTGTTGAAGATAAGGATATTATCAAAAAAGATCAATACAAACTTCCTTAACTGCTTCTGAAAGACTCTGTTCATACAAGACTGGAAGGTAGCAGGAGCATTAGTCAACCCAAATGGCATGACTAAAAACTCGAAGTGACCATAGTGGCATCTGAATGCCATCTTCTCAACATCATACCCTTTCATCCAAATTTGGTAGTAGCCCGACCTTAAATCAAACTTTGAAAAGAACTTAGCTCCATGTAGCTCATCAATGAGCTCATCTATCCTCGGAATGGGGTATAGATTTTTGATTGTGCTTTGATTCAAAGGATGATAATCCACACACATGCGGATGGTACCATCCTTCTTCTTCACAAGAACTACAGCTGAAGTGAAGGTACTCTTGCTTGGATGGATGAAACCCATCTCTAAGAGTTCTTTGATGTTTTTCTCAATCTCGTCCTTCTGCTTCTTAGGGTACCGATAAGGTGTTGTAATGACTGGCTTGGTCCCTTCCTTGAGTTCTATGACATGCTCAGATCCCCTTTCAGGCGGTGGCCCAGGAGGTAAATCAGCAAACACTTTGCTCTTCTTGATGAGTAAAGACTGAATATCTGGAGGATAGTCCCTCTTTGTTTCAACCGGACTAGCTGGAAGAATCATACATTCCGCAGCCCACTCAACTTGATCATGCCGAATCAGCCTCACCATTCTTTTGAATGACACAATCTGAGGACCGCCATTGGACATTCCTCTTAACACCACCTTCTTTCCGTTAGATTGAAACTTGAGCTCCATGGTTTGCAGATTTAGAGAGATCTCTCCAAGTGAACGCAGTCATTGAATGCCTAGGACGACATCTATATCTCCAATATTAACTACATAGAAGTCATCTTTGACTTCATAGTTGCCCAATTGCGTAGACATGTTTGAAATCTTCTTGGTGCAAGAAATGTGAAACCCATCGGCAACCATAACCTTGAAGCCTTCAAATTCTTCCGTTTGGAGCCCTTTCTTTGTCACCATACCTTCATCAATGAAGTTATGCGTTGCTCCAGTGTCAATCAAAGCAACTATTCGCTGCCCCTTAATCATCCCTCGAACTTTGAAGGATTCATTTTTGTGAAAGCTCGAAAGTTGGGAAAAAGCACCCCCACCTCCTTTTTCATCTTCGGACTCTTATGGGGCTCTTTCCACTTGACTGTCATCAAAATCAGATTGCTGGTCTGAAAAATCAGAATTACTTTCTTCAGCTGAATAGTATTCAATTTGATGAATTTTGACTCCTTTTGGGCAAATATGATCTTGGGACAATTTTTCTCTACACCTGAAACAGAACCCCTTTCTTCTAAGTTCATTAAGTGTCTCTGGATCCAACCTTGTGACATGAGTTTTATGCTGTTTGGTCTCCTTATGGTGAGGTCTTTTTTCTCTATCCTTTTTGTGGAATGAAGGTTTGGATTGAGATTTTGCTTTAGGAGCAGCCCACTCTATATTTCTTGCTTTTTTCATTGCCTCCTATAAGGAGGGCGGATCAAAAGCTTTAATCCAACCCTTGAGTGGTTCCATAAGCCCTTCATTGAATAGGATCACCAACCGCCTCTCAGTGATTCCCGTGACCATTACTGATAGTCTCTGAATCTCATGTCCCCATTTTTGGCGAGCATCAGAGATCGTAAGTTTGGCCTATCAGGAGACCCTCGTAGGCTGATAGAGTGGTTAGAGGGTCGTTTCGGAGCTTGGCTCAGCGTCAGATTGGCAGTTTTGATCAATTGGCTTCCGTTCGGGCTCATTCGGACGTTTCTTGCAGAATTGCTATTTTTAGCAGTTCCTGGCAGTCAGCGTGGGACCCCTGCTATTTTTAGCAGTATGGCTTAGCAGCGTTCAGGATCACTTCAAAGTTCGTCAGCTTCAGACGGAACAATAATCGGATGATTAACGAGGAAGATATTAATATTTAATTATATTGATTAAATATTAATTATTTAATGTTTATAATATAAAGTTATAATTTTAAATTATAACTTAAGTGATTCTCATAAAGGGGGCGCCCATCATCAGAAAGGGGCCAGTTAATAATTATAATTTATTATAATTATTTGACGGAGAACTATTGAAAGATTAAAAGAATTAAAAGTTAAAAATATTAAAATTCCCTATTATTAAGGAAATCGCACTTTTGTGCAATAAAGGGGTTTTTGCCTTGGGAATTGAGGAATTATGACATTTGATGAATTGAAAATTTGCCAGTCTTGCCAGAGAACGGAGACCTTAGGGTTTGAGTTCGATATTCGTTGGAGAACGAGCCATCTCCATCGAAGCAGTTCAGAGGATGTGAAATAACATCTGATTTATTGCCAGTTGAGAAATTTCTTCATCCAGGAGGAATTACAGAGCATCACAGTTGATACAAACATCGGAGGTTTATTTGTTCATAGAGCTTCAGCATCTACATTCATACAGAGAACATTCATTCATCAGGGCGTACCCTTTCAGAAGATTTAGTCATTGATTTGAGGAAGGCCGTACTTTTGTACTTGCTGTCATGACACAGCCGTACCACTTGTACTTGGCTGTACTATTGAAGAGAGCCATATCTTGTTCTCCAGAGTCAAACGCCTCAGCTTCTATCTTCTGAGTTTCTCTCACAGGGCGCTCCATATCCAGAAGTCTAAATATTGGTCACAAGGGAGCTGTACCTTCTGCATTTATTATTGCTGCAAGCCGTACCAGTCTGACCAGGGCCGTACCATCCTCTTTGTGGTGTATTTTTCAAGACAGAGTAAAACGTCTTCTTTCTTGGACTTCTTTCTTCAGTCTCTGAAGCGCCTAGGAGTCTAGGTCAATTTTCCACCAGAGAACATAGGGGGAAGAGGAGCTTTTGTTGCAGCCGTACCAGATTCACCAGTTTATTCATTGCTGTTTCAAAATTAGGTTTTCAATATTTTATTGCCTTTCTCCTTGCATGTGTTTGGAACATCATTGTAATCATTGCAGGAGTGGAATATATTGTCTGGCTTCAATATTTGAGATAGTCATTGTTATTTTCCAGAGCTATATATTTTATTTGCATTTATTCTGTATTACTTGCAAAAAATCGCCATCTTTATTATTCATGCAAAAACATCAAAAACAGTCAAAAAAACCTAAAACCTTCAGAAAGTCAAACAAAACTGTCAGATCCGGAGAATAGGGGAAACTGGGGTTTCTACAGTGGTATCAGAGCTAAATCCTGCCATCCTGAGGGTTTAGCCGTCTTCTGCAGCTGGAACAGTTTGGGTCTTATCAGGTATTATTCATTCAGGCGAGCTTTGGTTGACAGGCAACAGGGTTCGATCTGGCAGCCGGGAAACATGGCTGACAGAACTGACAGGAATTACAGGACTGATAGAACAGATAATGTTAGAACAGAGTTTCTTCATAGTAAAAGAGGTTAGGGCTGTGCAGAGGTCTTGCATGCACTCAGAGATCTTCGTGCAGGTCAACGGCAGTCAAATGGTGTATTACAGCAGTTGGCAGTTGCACTTCAGAGACTGGATACTCCGAGGAGATCGTCACCACATCGTGACGACGACAGGAGTGTTGCAAGTTCACGGAGAGCTCCTAGGACAGTGTCACGAACAGCAGATAGGCCTACTAGGCCTACTTTCGGGAGACAGGAGCCCGATGAGGCTATAACAGGTGAACAGCATGAGGGTTTGTTCGTTGATACATTTAGGA
Organism: Sequoia sempervirens; assembly: GCA_007258455.2. Lineage (NCBI taxonomy): Eukaryota > Viridiplantae > Streptophyta > Pinopsida > Cupressales > Cupressaceae > Sequoia > Sequoia sempervirens. The sequence continues at coordinate 44,735 of VDFB02278564.1, forward strand.
CAGCGAACGATGAGTGGCAGTTAGTATCACCGGAGATCAGCGGAAGGATCACGATTGACAGAACACCACAAAACGCAGAAAGAGAAGTGATTAGCATGTTCCAGGAGTATAGCATTCTACCTCAGAAGATTAAAACAAAACTTCCTTTCGCGAGTTACGTGGATGTGCACCCGAGTCTTTGCCATAAGACAGAGTTGGCAAGACAGAAATATCTGACTATAGCTCACGAGTTGTTTATGTCTGGAACGGATAGAGAATCTACGCATAAGGGTGATACAATCCTTCATGAGAATGATGTGGTATTTTCAAATCCCTATGAAGTAGGCAGAAATTTATTACAGGAATTTGATAAGCGTGCTGATTTGAGTCAAGACAGTACTAGCATAGCTTGGGGTAATAATTTACCTACATCGTCTTTGCAGGAGGTGACTCAAGAAGTTTCTACTATTGAAGCCACTTCTGATTTTTATGACAGCATTGGTGAAACTTCGCGTGAGCATGACACAACAGAGGTTTCACACATGCAAATTACTCCTATTGAGTTGTCGCATGAAGAGACTCAAGAGTTGGGTACGAGTGATGCAGTTGGTGTTGAGAATTTAAGTAATGGTGAATCTGATTTTTCGGATCAGACCTTTGAAAACCAGCTAGAGGATTCATATGTTGATATGGAATCCTAGGATCATGCTTTGGATGGACATACAGTCACTGTTGGAGTAGAAGCGTGTGAAGATAGTGTCAGACCAGCAACTTCTACCGTATCAGTTGAGCCATCCTTTGAGGTACCGAGCAGCAGTACCTTAAATGCTGAGGTGTGCATGGATGAAAGCACACATGATGTTGCTTATCATGCGGTGAGCGATGACGGATCAGTGTCATATCATAGTGCATATGGCGAGCCGGAAATCTTGTATGGGGGTCGTAAGCTTCAGAGTCCGCATCATTTGGTTGGGCAACTACAAGTGAATGATAATATGATTGCCACCGCCCTTGAGCATTTTGACGTTGCTCGTCAGATGTTGACTACCTATGGTTAGAGTCCGCCTTTGACAGATGAGCACAGTGAGAGTGGTTTCTCCCTTGCAGTGATACATGCACTCCGAGAAGCAATTGGTACGATGAAACAAAACTACCTTAAATTGCTTGCGGACAGGGATTTTCTTCTCGAGTGGGATTGCATTTGTTATGATGCATTGCAGGGAAAGGGAGAACAGATTGATGAGCTCACTCATGAGCTGGAGGTGACTAGGGACTCATTGCATAGCACCCAACTGGCTCTTCGAGAGTCACAGTTACAGATTGAGAGGTTTACCGTGGCGTTGAGTTTAGCACAATCTTCACCACCTTTGGATATAGTTCAGTCTTCCATGGCAGCGGTTGGTGAGGAGTATACACCCATGGTACATAGTAGTGAGGGAGATGTTGAGGATGAGGGTACATCCAGCACGGTCACAGGAGCAGTCGGTACAGATAGGATGAGTACACTAGATGACAGTTGCAGTGAGCCACGCGTTGCACCAGGTCCTCTCGACATTAGTTCTGTGATAGGTGATGCAGGGCAGTTCATTGATAGTTCTTGTGATATGGTTGTTGATACACTGGAGAGTTGTGTGACAACCCTCGATACTTGTCCATCTTCACAGCAGATATTCAGAGTCTCATCCAGTTGGGAGATTGGTACTTGTGATGATTTGTTTCCCTCTCCTGGAAGCAAATCAGTCTTTTCATCTGATGCAGTTGACTATGATCGGCAGTGGGTTGAGCCAAGTCAGGAGTACAATTCAATTTATTATTCCAGCGATTCAGAGATGGATGATTCAGATCAGGATGGAGTGATTGTGCAGTTTGTGAACAATCCATTATTTGAATTTGATGGTGGTTTGGTCTATGATAATCCACTTTTCGAGTTGGAGGCTAATCGTACTCTTGACACTAGTTCCAGGTTGGGTGATGATCGTAGTGTTTGGGATTGTTCCAGTGCAGAGTTACCATCTTCACAAGATGGGATTAGCGGATGCAGGTACTTGACTCAGCAGTTTGCGGGGTATTACTTGCAGGGACAGCAGTCCGTTTTACATCATGCCGATATGTATTTGACAGGGCTTGATACTTCTATGTCGCAGATTCATACAGGTACATGGTTACAGGGCGACTATGGTATTAGTTGGCATGATGGCTTGGACAGTTATCACATCCATGAGGGTTTAGCAGAGGACAGGGAGAGACCTAGGATAGTAGATGCTTCTAGAAGTTTTTATCTCTGCATGATAGATGGATGTGGATTCATATTGTATTGGGATCCCGGTGGCGACAGCTTTGGCACCGAGTATTGGATGGGTCCCATTGGGTTACTTCACTATTCTCAGCATGGTGAAGTTGGAGGCAGTAGAGCGCAGTGGCAGCCTGAGGAGGACCGTCACAACAGACTTTTACGCTGGGTGTGGGATCCAGGTATTGATTGCGCAGTTGAGTTTTTGATGATGCTACAGGAGACAGATCGTGATGTGTGGGACATTTCACAGTTTTTTCTTTTGGGCCTTCCGAGGATCGGAGTTTTCTTTGCAGTAGTGATTGCTTGGGGTCAAGCAATTTTAGGGAGGGCGGACTGTCATGTCCCCATTTTTGGCGAGCATCAGAGATCGTAAGATTGGCCTATCAGGAGACCCTCGTAGGCTGATAGAGTGGTTAGAGGGTCTTTTCGGAGCTTGGCTCAGCGTCAGATTGGCAGTTTTGATCAATTGGCTTCCGTTCGGGCTCATTCAGACGTTTCTTGCAGAATTGCTATTTTTAGCAGTTCCTGGCAATCAGCGTGGGACCCCTGCTATTTTTAGCAGTATGGCTTAGCAGCGTTCAGGATCACTTCAGAGTTCGTCAGCTTTAGACGGAACAGTAATCGGATGATTAACGAGGAAGATATTAATATTTAATTATATTGATTAAATATTAATTATTTAATGTTTATAATATAAAGTTATAATTTTAAATTATAACTTAAGTGATTCTCATAAAGGGGGCGCCCATCATCAGAAAGGGGCCAGTTAATAATTATAATTTATTATAATTATTTGACGGAGAACTATTGAAAGATTAAAAGAATTAAAAGTTAAAAATATTAAAATTCCCTATTATTAAGGAAATCACACTTTTGTGCAATAAAGGGGTTTTTGCCTTGGGAATTGAGGAATTATGACATTTGATGAATTGAAAATTTGCCAGTCTTGCCAGAGAACGGAGACCTTAGGGTTTGAGTTTGATATTCGTTGGAGAACGAGCCATCTCCATCGAAGCAGTTCAGAGGATGTGAAATAACATCTGATTTATTACCAGTTGAGAAATTTCTTCATCCAAGAGGAATTACAGAGCATCACAGTTGATACAAACATCGGAGGTTTATTTGTTCACAGAGCTTCAGCATCTACATTCATACAGAGAACATTCATTCATCAGGGCGTACCCTTTTAGAGGATTTAGTCATTGATTTGAGGAAGGCCGTACTTTTGTACTTGCTGTCATGACACAGCCGTACCACTTGTACTTGGCCGTACTATTGAAGAGAGCCATATCTGGTTCTCCAGAGTCAAACGCCTCAGCTTCTATCTTCTGAGTTTATCTCACAGGGTGCTCCATATCCAGAAGTCTAAATATTGGTCACAAGGGAGCCGTGCCTTCTGCATTTATTATTGCTGCAGGCCGTACCAGTCTGACCAGGGCCGTACCATCCTCTTTGTGGTGTATTTTTCAAGACAGAGTAAAACGTCTTCTTTCTTGGACTTCTTTCTTCAGTCTCTGAAGCGCCTAGGAGTCTGGGTCAATTTTCCACCAGAGAACAGAGGGGGAAGAGGAGCTTTTGTTGCAGCCGTACCAGATTCACCAGTTTATTCATTGCTGTTTCAAAATCAGGTTTTCAATATTTTATTGCCTTTCTCCTTGCATGTGTTTGGAACATCATTGTAATCATTGTAGGAGTGGAATATATTGTCTGGCTTCAATATTTGAGATAGTCATTGTTATTTTCCAGAGCTATATATTTTATTTGCATTTATTCTGTATTACTTGCAAAAAATCGCCATCTTTATTATTCATGCAAAAACATCAAAAACGGTCAAAAAAACCTAAAACCTTCAGAAAGTCAAACAAAACTGTCAGATCCGGAGAATAGGGGAAACTGGGGTTTCTACACTGAAACTCAGCTATGTAGACGTCAATGGTGCCATACTGTCTAAGCTGGGCCAGCTCCCTGAAATGTATTTCGGGGTCCTTCTCAAATCTCTCTAGGAGTTTATTGGTAAACTGATCATAGGTAGTGATAGATCAATGACCCAAGGTGATTAGGCCATGGTACCACCACTCGTACGCTACCCCATCTAGGTGTAACGTAGCGAACTTAATCGCCTCCTGCTCTGCCATAGGTCTAAGAGATAGATAGTTATCTAACTTCTGTATCCAAGCTCTAGCTAAACTGTTGTCACTCCCATCAAAATGTGGAAGCATAACCTTGTTGATGGCCTGGTGTAAGTCCCTCTGTACTACTGTTCCCCTATGTTCATGATGTCTTCCTTGCCCTTTATTCTTCCTTTTATGGTCCACAAAGTCATTGTAAGACATGTCTTGCTTGATTTCATCAGGAAGGGAATCATACTCAGCACGGTTGAGTCTCAACTATTCTACAAATGATGCATTTTCTTCCGGATCAGGTTGTGGGTTCACTGGTGCCAAGAAAGTGGGTTTAAATGGCCTGGAAGTGATGTACGTGTTATTTGTAGTATGTTGGTCAACATGTCCACCATGCTGGCTGGAAGCACTATGCACCCCAGTTTGCCCTGGATTGTTCTGTGGAATTGGGTTTTGACCCATTTTTCCCATCATGAAAGATATCATATCCATCATGGCGTCCATCTTCCTCTCAAACCTTTTTCCTGGACTAGGTGTTCTTTCTCTCTCTTTTCATCTTGCATCCGTGTTACTAGTAAACCTTTCATTACCACCAAGTGTCCTCTCTGCATCCCCCATTTTTGGTGTCTGAGAAGAATCCCAATGTGCTCTTAATACCTCTAATGTTGTCTGACCTTCTGGAACCTGATATGGCTGCCACTAATTTGCAACTTTCTTGTCTTCTCTTGCTAAGTATCTTTTTTCTTTGTCACTCATAGGAAGTCTTTTTCACAGGATGGCAGAATCTTGGCTCTGATACCACTGAAATATTCCGAACCAATTTTTTCAATTTTTTGAATGCAAATACAAAGCAATTCAACACACACCCGTTAGGGTTAGCTCTAAAAACCAAAGATGCGGAATACAACTCTAACCAAGGATGTACACCAGGATCCCGAGTTGGGAAAGGTGTGAGCATATGGTCAGAGGATCTTCAAGTACTACTGAACTGAGTAACTCTAACCAAGAATGTGTCCAAGGTGGACGAACATATGGTCAGAGGGTCCCTACAAATTACAATACTGAAAGTAAACTCGACGCCAAGGATGTGCTTTCCAACCCAGAGCGGGAATGGAGCTACCATATGGCGGAGATATTGAGAACTACAGTGCAATTCAAATCGTAAGATAGGCGGCAAGCCAGCCTCTTCCACTTATTCAGCGGGTATTACAAAAGCACGAAGAGATAGATTAAGTGCTGACAGTACTACTGTTCAGCTTACAAAGTAATAGAGAGTGCCTACAAGAACAAAGATTAGAAGCTCTCCAATGCTGCAATAATGAACTAAGATCTCTCCAAAGCCCAATAAGACTTTCCAGTCACAAACCCTTCACCAAAATGCATTTACCTAAATCTGATATGATAGAACATGGACTGAAAATGCATAACCAGCAACACAGAACCCTACTAAAATGCTTGCAACTCACACTAGAATCACCCAAATGACTCCAAATAAAATGCATTAGCTCCCTAGAATGATGGCGCCCAAGTAAGAACCAATAAACTGACCCAAATTGCTGTATATTTTTTGACACGAATTTCAAGAAGAATCAGAATGGTACGACCCTTCATGGGGGGCGACTTAGCTTCTATAAAATCCAATACTTGATAGTAAAATCTGCAAATTTGTGAAAAGGGGCACCCTTGTGAATGAGATACAATGAAACAATATCCAGAATGAAATTATTTTTATTTTCTGATGTATGAGCAAAAACAACATTCAGCTATACTGAATCAACAACTCTAGAATTTTACTAAAATGCAAGAAACTGAACTACAGATGCAAACAATTGCTACAATGCAAATCTCACTACAAAAATCCACTCAACTACAAGCTAACATCTCCACTAGTTGCTATCTTTCAAGCAAGAAGTCGAGCCAAGGCTAGGAGGCATACATTCCTCGAAGCAATCCCAGTACCATTTCGGTAGCATAACATTACTGAAGTCATAAGATATCCCACTAAAGAGCAAAGGCATCATTATATAAGTTTGAGAAGAATCTTCTAGAAGCATCAAGAAGGCACCCTAATTTCAAATTTGAATCCTTCTTATTTCCCTCCTTGGATGGCGTCCCTTTCTCAAAGCTAAATTTTGACTTTAAAATAAATTCCTCAACAAAGTTGGCGTCCCTTTTCCAAGCATAATTTTTGACCTCTTGAAAATATTAAATCACCTCCTATGAGGCGTCCACCCATGAAGACCACCTTTTAGAACAACTTGAAGTGATGCAACTAGGCCAAGGGGGGGTCAACATTAAAATATAACATTATTTAAATCAACTGAACTTTTCTCACCAAAATGCATCCCAAGGCCAAAAATGATCAAACCTACTGAACTGGCTGATGAAGACAGCCAACTGCATTGAAAACCACAGGACCACTGCCAGAAATAGAATTTACTAAAAATAGTAAATTTCGGAAGGTGCTCAGATCGCATTACAAGTCATACCACTGTGAAGCTCTCTAAAAACCAAGAAAGAATCCACACTTCAATCTCCAAACTTCGAGCAACAACAACCTCCAAAACGGAAAATCCTAATTTTACCCTCTGAGTAGCCTATGGGTCTCCGTAATAGGCCAACGGTCAACATAAATGATCACGCTCGAGAAGGGGACATTACAAGTTGGTGCTTCAGTTTGTTTGGAGAGTTGGTGCTCTCCTTTTGTAATCTAGGTTGGAGGCCATTTTTGTTTATGAAAGCTATTTGATGTCGTGGTTTTTTACTCGAAAGGGTTTTCCATGAGAAATTTGGTGTTTTTGTCTTGTGGTTATTCTCTCTATATGCTTTATATAGTTTTATGCATTCATAGTTTTTAAAAATGGTTTGAAATACTGATTCACTCCTCCCTCTCAGTAATTCCTGTGTTCTCAATTGGTATTAGAGCAAGGTTTCCTTCAGAATAGAGCTTAAAAGCTTGGAGGTTGGTCCTGTTAGCACACAAGATGAGTGCTCTTGAAGGGCTTGCATCAAATAGAGCTCCTCTATATAATGGATCCAACTATGCATTTTGGTGTGTTAGAATGCGAGGCTACCTTATGTCACTTGGTGTAGAAACCCCTGTTCTCATTGATCTCTGAAACTTTCTGTTTTTTTCTTGTTTTTGATGTTTTTGGTTTTTCTGTGTTTTTGCATGAACAAATGAAAAATGCGATTTGAAAGAAATTGCATATAAAATTGAAATAAAATATTGCAAGACTGGAATTGATCGAATCTACTGGGAAATATGTTGCCAAAGAGTTTATTGATCTTCTATGATGATTACAAATAAGATCTGACAACATGCAATCTAAAAAGCAACAACTTTTATATGAAAAAACCTGATTATTACAGCAAGCTGAAACATCATTAAAATGGTACGGCCTTCATAGATTTCCACTTCTCCCTTTGTTAGATGCATGAAGAAAGATCCAGAGGTGTAGGCGCCCAGATGTGTGAAGCCAAAAAACCCAGAAATAAGGCGATTTGCCCAAAACAGAAGAAGTATGACCTTTTCTTGAAAGTACAGCCTTACAGCAGAAAGGTACGGCTTTATAACAGCAGCAAAGAAATCCGTACGGCCTCAAATAAGATGCCAGATGAAGATGCACAGATAGGCACCCCTGAATAATTCACCGTATGACAACTGCTTGATCCAAATCCTGAATATAAAACTCTGAATAATCTCTGTGATAACCTCTGAATGAAGCTACCTCTCTGAAAGCAATAAATCAACTGATATTTCACAGCCTCTGAACTGCAACACTGAAGATGGCTCGTTCTCCAATGCCAAAATGAAAACTAGAACCCTTGGCTCTGTTCTTAAAAGAAGACTTGATCAAAAATTCGATTTTCAACATAATGAGCTCCATTCCCAATGAAAACCCTTATATCCATCAAAAGTTCGACTTTTCTCAAAAAGGCATCATTTAAATAAATTCGAACTTTTCTTTTTAATTTTTCAATAGTTTCGAAAGCACTTTTAATTATAAATTATAATTAAAAAGTGGCCCCCTTCAATGTTGGTCGACCCCTTCAAGTAATCACTTAAGTTATAATATTAAATAATATTATAACTTTATAATATAAGCTCCAGATAATTAATATTTAATTTAACAATTAAAATATTAATATCTCCCTCAAAAAATGTCCGATTCACGAACCGTTTGAAGCTGGTGAATAAGTGATTGATTCTGCACATGACCAAACCATACTGCTAAAAATAGAAGGGGTGCTCCGCTGAATGACTAATACTGCTAAAAATAGCAAGTCAGGCAAAAGACGTCCAAACGAGCCCGAACGAAAGCCAACTAGAAAATTCTAACAATCCGAAGCCAAGCCAAGCTCCAACAAGACCCTCTATCCATCCTATTAGCCTACGAGGGTCGCATAATAGGCTAATCATAAGCTCTGAGAGATGTCAACTGGAAGGGGACATGACAGTTCGCCCCTCCTGAAATTGCTTGTCCTCAAGAAATCTCAACTCCGGATGCTGCAAAATCTCCTCGTTCTCCCACATAGCATCCTCTACTGTTAATTCTCTCCATTTCATCAAATATTCCCTGATAGTCCTTGTACGCAACTATCTCTCTCTGTACTCGAGGATAGACTCAGGTACTAATATCAACTTTCCCTTGTCATCTAAGGGAGGTAAAACTGCTGAAGGTACCACACGGTGTCCCAACGCCTTCTTGAGACATGACACATGAAAAACATTATGGACCTTGCTATTTGCCGGAAGCTCTAGCTCATAAGCCACCTCTCCAACATGCCTCAAAATCCTCAAAGGACCATAATACCGTGGCTTAAGCTTCTCCGAACCACTCTTCCTAAGAGTAGACTGGCGGTAGGGCTGCAGCATAAGATAAACCATGTCACCCACCTCAAGAGACCTCTCTGTCCTCTTCTGATCTGCGTATTGCTTCTGCTAATTCTGTGCCTTACAATATTCTCCTTGAGATCTCTCATAGTGTCCTGACTCTCCTACAACAGATCTCCAACACTCGGCACTCTATTGTCACTTAGTAGCAAATCCAAAAAGCTCGGCGCCTCATAACCGTACAACGCCATGAAAGGGGACATCTGAATGGTCATGTGGAACGTAGTATTGTAGCAATACTCGCACAAATAAGTCCACTTGACCCAAGCCTTTTGCTGCCTTGCAATGTAGTTCCTGAGGTAACCTTACACCCATTTATTCACTATCTCCGTCTGCCCATCAGTCTGCGGGTGGTAATTGGTGCTCGATGTAAGCTCAGTCCCACAAAGTCTGAACACCTCCTTCCAGAAGTGACTCAGGAACTGACTATCCCTGTTGCTGACTATACTCCGAGGCAACCCATGTAATCTAAAGACCTCACGGAAGAAGACCTCTACTACCTGTGTAGCTGTGTAGGTTGTGGAAATTAGAAAGAAGTGGGCACACTTCGTCAGCCGATCCACAACTACATATATGCAATCTCGTCCTTGGGCTTTAGGCAAGCCCATAATAAAATCCATCGACAGGCATTCCCACTTCTTGTCAGGAATCGGAAGTGGCTGCAATAATCCTGCTGGATACGTGTTCTCCTGTTTGTTCTGCTGACAAACAGGGCACTCACGCACATACTGAAGAACATCCACCTTAAGACCCTTCCATGTAAATCTCTCCCCAATCTGTCTGTATGTTTTGAAGTACTCGGGATGTCCTGCTATAGGTACATCATGAAAGGCTCGCATGATAGTGTTCTTCATCTCTGATCCTGGGATCAAATAAATCCTGTTCTTGTAAATGATCAAGTCATTCACAAGCGTGTATCTGGTGTCAACCATCGATCCCAAAACAATACTGGATGCCCAAGTGTCCTTGGCATAATCTGCCACAGTCAAATGCCTCCAATCCTCTGTAATGTGAACCATAGAGCTCAGATAAGGCCTGCATGAGAGAGCATCAGCCACTACATTTTGGGTGCCTTTGATGTAGGAGATATCAAAGTCATATGCCTGCAATTTACTCACCCACTTCTGCTGACGATCATTAAGATCTCGCTGCCCCAGAAAATGCCTCAAACTGTTGTGGTCAGTTTTAATGCAAAACTTATTGCCCACGAGATACTGCCTAAATTTGGCCAAGGCATGCATTATGGCCAGCATCTCCTTATCATAAATACTGTAGAGCCTCTCTGGTCCTCTGAGTTTTCGGCTCTCATAAACAATAGGGTGCTTGTCCTACATAAGCACTGCTCCAATGCCCTCACCAGAAGCATTGCACTGAAGCTCAAAAGGCTTCGAAAAATCTGGTAGTGCCAACACTGGACACGTAGTCATCAGCTCCTTGAACCTCACAAAACACTCTTGTGCCTCAGGAGTCCAACAGAATGCACCTTTTTTCAACAAATCCGTCATAGGTGCTGCATGGCGTGAATAACCATTCACAAATCTGCGGTAAAAACCACACAAACCAAGAAATCCTCGTAGCTGTGTAAGGTTCGCCGGAGTAGGCCAATCTATGATAGCACAAATCTTCTCAGGATCCATCCGCACTCCCTCTGCACTGATAATATGACCTAAGTAGAGAAACTCAGTCATCCTCAAATCACACTTGGACTCCTTGGCGTACAAGGACTCCCTCTCTAAAATGTTGAGTACTGTCTCCAGATGAGCCAAATGCTGCTGCCAAGTCCTGCTATATATCAGAATATCATCGAAGAAGACAAGTACATATCTCCTCAGTAATGAATGGAAGACCCTGTTCATGGTGGACTGAAATGTTGCTGGAGCGTTGGTTAGCCCAAATGGCATCACCAAAAACTCGAAGTGTCCACAATGACAACGGAATGCAGTCTTCTCAAAATCCTGCTCATGAACTCTGATCTGATGATATCCTGATCTCAAGTCTATCTTCGTGAAATAACATGCACCATGGAGCTCATCAATAAGCTCATCTATGCGGGGTATAGGATATCTGTTCTTAATAGTCCTCTTATTCAGGACCCTGTAATCTATGCACATGTGAAGGGTACCATCTTTCTTCTTCACTAAAACAACTGAAGAAGCGAATGGTGATTTACTAAGTTGAATGTGACCCATAGCAAGCAGCTCCTTGATAGTCTTCTCTATCTCATCCTTCAACCTCTTAGGATGCCTGTAAGGAGTAATCATGACGGGCTTAGCCCTCTCCTCAAGCTCTATAATGTGCTCAATGCCCCTGTCTGGAGGTCTCCCTGGTGGAATATCACTGAAAACCTTCTCATGCTTGACTCTCAACTACTGAATGTCAGGATGATACTCAGTCTTATGCTGTCCCTCCTGTATAGGTGCCAATGTGCACTCGGCAGCCCACTCTACCATGTCATGTCGCATGAGTCTCTCCATCTGACGGAAAGAAATAGTCCTGACATTACTGTCCCGAATGGCCTTCAGGATATGTGTCTTCCCATCCACATCAAACCGAATCTCCATGTCTTTGAGATGAAGAGTGACTTCCTCAAGGGAATGAAGCCACTTCATGCCCAAGACTAAATCAATATCTCCCATGTTCACCACATAATAATCAGCCTTGAATTCGTAGTTATTCAAGTGCAAGGGGAGATCCTTAATCACACGATTACACCTGAGAGTGTAACCATCGGCCACCTTAACCCTAATGCCTTCGAACTCCTCAGTTATGAGTCCACGTTTCTCCACAAATCTAGCATCAATAAAATTGTGGGTGGCTCCTGTGTCAAGAAGGGTGATAACCCTTTGTCCTGCCAAAACTCCACGAAGTCTAAATGAACCCTCCTGCTAAATGCTAGACAATCGTGCCTCCTGAATCTAGAGCTCTGACTCTGCCTCTGCCTTAGGCTCTGAAGCCTCTGATTCTGACTCCTCAGAACTCTCCTGCTGTTCGGAACTCTCAGATTCTGACTCTTCGTAATAAGCCCACATCACTCGATTGGCCTTGCCCTTAGGCTGCAAAGGACAATCATGATTAGCATCATAGGGACCTTTGCAGTAGAAGCAAAGCTTCTTCCTGCGTAAATCATTAAGAGCCTCGTGATCCAAGGGTGCTGGTGATTTACCCTTCGAGTCACTCCTAAAATCTGATTTCTCTCTGTTAAAATCTGATTTTTCTCTGTTTCTGTTGAATCCCTTATTGTCCCTGAATGAAGAAGCATTTCTGGAATTGAATTTGCTGGATGGTGCTACAAATTCCATGCTGCGTGCTTTCTTCATAGCCTCCTGTAGCGAAGGCGGATCAAAAGCTTTGATCCAACCTCTCAATGGTTCCAACAGTCCCTCCATGAAAAGCACTACAAGACGTCTCTCTGAAATATTAGGGACAATAACTGACAGTCTTTGGAAGTCTCCTATGTAGGACTCCAAACTGCCACTCTGTCACAACTGAGCCAAATCTCTGAAATAGGATTCTGGATCCTTCCTGTCAAATCGTTCCACCAACCTATCAACAAACTCCTGGTATGCGGTGATACGATCATGCTGTAGTGTCACCATCCCGTGATGCCACCAGTCATAAGCTGCTCCCTCAAGATGCAATGTAGCATACCTAATAGCATCCTCCTCAACCATAGGACGCAATGTGAGGAAAGTATCAAGTTTACTGATCCAGGCCTATGCTGTGACCTTGCCACTACCGTTAAACATAGCTAGAGTAAGTCTGTTAGTGGCATGCTTCAGATCGCTATTATTATTATGTCTAGGCCTCCAATCCTGTTGGCCCCTGAGATGCTCTCTCCTTTGTGTGATGAATCTATCTGTAATGTCCCCTTCTCAATCCTGATATTTCCAGTGACCGTTGGCCTTTTTCTGGAAACCCGAAGGCTAGTCGGAAGGTAAAATTAGGGTTTCCTATTTTTGAGGTTGTCTTTGCTCGGAGTTGGTGGATTTGATGGCGGATTCTTTCTGGGTTTTCAGAGAGCTTCGCAGGGGTATGTTCCTTTCGGCATTCAGAGCATTTTCTGGAGTTTACTATTTTTAGTAAATTCTATTTTTGGCAGTTTTTCAGTTGGGTTCAGCTTGGTTGACTTCCTACTTCAGTTTGGTCAGTTGACTTGTTCAGTATTGGCTTCAGGGTACATTCAGAGAGATAAGTTAAGTCATTTAATTAAAAAGTCACGTTTTAAATATTATATTTTAACGTTGACCCCTTGGCCTAGTCTATTGACTTAATGTTGTTTTAAAAAGTGGTCTTTTGAGGGTGGCGCCTTCATTAAAGATTATTTTAATTATTGCCAAAGTCAAAGCAAGCTTATGAAGGGCGCATTTATCAAAGTATGGCATTTATTTAAAATATCAATATTAAGCCTTGAAGGAAAAGTACACCATCCTTGAGAAAGGATTAGGGTTTTGACTCTGAAGTGGATTCTAGGGTTTCGTGAAGTCAACAGGAAATTATAAAAGGTGGACTTTGAGCTTCATTTCACATCTTTGGACTACAGTACTGTTATGCTGCCGGTTTGGCTCTGGGTTTGCTTCGAGGAATGAAGGCCTCCTAGCTCAGGCATCGCTTCTTGTTTGCAAGACAACAACTAGTGGTGATTCAGTCTATTTGTGAGTTGCATTTAGTTCGTGCATTGTATTCAGCTTATTGCATTGTTAGATCTGATTGGCATGTTAGTGATTTTCAGCTTCTTGCATTATTTAATACAGCAGATCCGTGTTTTCAATCATAAGTCAAAAAACATCAAAAATATTGTTCTGGGTATTGACCCATTGTCTTTGCTAGGCTTAGGCGCCATTATTCTCAAAGTTGTAGAATTTTTAGTGCTTGCATTAATTTTTAAAAGAAAATCGCCCTTTTCAGCTGGGCCGTACCATTTAGTTGCATTGGAATTCGTGCATTAATTACTAGTTGCATTTTGGGTCTATTTTTGGGTGTTAGTTTGGGCACCATCATAAGAAGAGTCTTGTGCATCAGAAATCATGCCATTTGAGCAAGTTGTTAGTGAGATATGAGCATATGAGCATTTCCATAGGTTGCTGTTTATTCCTTTTAAGAGCAGATTTGTAACAGAAATCAGATTTATTGTATTGCTCCTTGAAGGTGTTATTGTTTTGGCATGCCTATCCAAGATAAGGGTAGTTCTCTATAATGTAATGTTCAGATTCTTAAGATATTGGCAGGCGATTGATTCTTATCTTGTAAAACTGATAGTAGTACTGGCAGTCATTCACATTATTGCTCAATTCTGATATGTAACGCTCTCTTTCATTGAAGTTGTTTTGTAATAGATTTATCTCCGCCCTATGGTAGCTACTTCCCATTCTGGGTTAGCAAACACATTCTGGGTGTTGAGTAGTTTCAGCTTTCAGCATTTATTTTCAAGCTTTGTTATTTGTAATCACTCTGCCATATGGTCGCCCCTCACTCCATTCTGGATTGGGTAGCACATACTTGGTGTTGAGTTCCCTTTCAGCAATTAGAGTAGAAGATCCTCTGACCATATGCTCGCCATCATCGGCGCCATTCTTGGTTAGAGTTGCTTCCTACATAAGCAATTTGTTTTAGATCCTTTGACCAATGCTCACACCTTGCCCACATCGGGATCCTGGTGTACATCCTGGTTAGAGTTGCTTTTTGCACATTTTGGTTTATCCTCTAACCTTAACGGGTGCATTGATTGTAATCTGAAAATTGAAAAAATCAAAAAAATTGGCTCAGAATATTTCACTGTCAAAGGTAATCCTCTCTCTGACTTCAGGTGGTACTAATTCCCACTCCTCGTTCGCTGCCATAAGTGTATCAGCGAACAAATCCTCATGCTCCTCACCTACAACAGCCTCATCGGGCTCCTGTCTCACAAATGTAATCCTAGTTGGCTTGTCTGCCATCCGTGAAACGGTCCTAGGTGCTCTCCGTGATCCTGCATCACTCCTGTTCTCGTCACGATGTGGTGACAGTCTCCTCGGCATACCTAACCTCTGGATTGCTACTGCCAACTGCTGTAGTACATCGTTGGACTGTTGTTGACCTGCTCGTAAATCTCTAAGAGTGTGTAAAACATCTGCATCGTCCTGATCCCTAGGGTTTTGAGGAATATCTGTTTTGTCAACCATAGTACCCGGCTGCCTGTTCAAACCTTGTTGCCTGTCAATCAAGGCTCTCCTGCGAGTGTAGTATCTGTGAGGCCCAACCTCTTGTGGCTGCATAAGAATGCTAAACCCTCAGGATGGAAGGATTTAGCTCTGATACCACTATAGAAACCCCTATTCTCACTGATCTCTGAAACTATTTGTTTTTTTCTTGTTTTTGACATTTTTGGTTTTTTTGTGTTTTTGCATGAACAGATGAAAAATGGGATTTGAAAGAAATTGCATATAAAATTGAAATAAAATATTGCAAGACTGGAATTGATCGAATCTACTGGGAAATAAGTTTTCAAAGAGTTTATTGATCTTCTATGACGATTACAAATAAGATCTGACAACATGCAATCTAAAAAGCAACAACTTTTATATGAAAAAACCTGATTATTGCAGCAAGCTAAAACATCATTAAAATGGTACGGCCTTCATAGATTTCCACTTCTCCCTCCGTCAGATGCATGAAGAAAGATCCAGAGGTGTAGGCACCCAGATGTGTGAAGCCAGAAAACCCAGAAATAAGGCAATTTGCCCAAAACAGAAGAAGTACGGCCTTACAGCAGAAAGGTACGGCTTTATAATAGCAGCAAAGAAATCCGTACGACCTCAAATAAGATGCCAGATGAAGATGCACAGATGGGCACCCCTGAATAATTTACTGTATGACAACTGCCTGATCCAAATCCTGAATATAAACTCTGAATAATCTCTGTGATAACCTCTGAATGAAGCTACCTCTCTGAAAGCAATAAATCAGTTGATATTTCACAGCCTCTGAACTGTAACACTGAAGATGGCTCGTTCTCCAATGCCAAAACGAAAACTAGAACCCTTGGCTCTGTTCTCAGAAGAAGACTTGATTAAAAATTTGATTTTCAACATAATGAGCTCCATTCCCAATGAAAACCCTTATATCCATCAAAAGTTCGACTTTTCTCAAAAAGGCATCATTTAAATAAATTCGAACTTTTCTTTTTAATTTTTCAATAGTTTCGAAAGCACTTTTAATTATAAATTATAATTAAAAAGTGGCCCCCTTCAATGTTGGTCGACCCCTTCAAGTAATCACTTAAGTTATAATATTAAATAATATTATAACTTTATAATATAAGCTCTAGATAATTAATATTTAATATAACAATTAAAATATTAATATCTCCCTCAAAAAATGTCCGATTCACAAACCATCTGAAGCTGGTGAATAAGTGATTGATTCTGCACATGACCAAACCATACTGCTAAAAATAGCAGGGGTGCTCCGCTAAATGACTAATACTGCTAAAAATAGTAAGTCAGGCAAAAGACATTCGAATGAGCCCGAACGAAAGCCAATTGGAAAATTCTGATGATCCGAAGCCAAGCCAAACTCCAACAAGACCCTCTATCCATCCTATCAGCCTACGAGGGTTGCATAATAGGCTAATCATAAGCTCTGAGAGATGTCAACTGGAAGGGGACATGACACTTGGTTTTCATGTTTGGAACAGTGTGGTGTTAGGCTATACTGTTCCTTCAGCTCCTCCATCCATTGCTGATGAAAAGAGAGCATTTGAAAGCAACACAAAGGCCATAAATGCAATATTGTGTGGATTCTCAGAATCTAAATTTGTAAAAGTCATGCACTGTGATACTGCTCAAGCCATGTGGGAAAAACTCAAGAATGCATATGAAGGAGATGAAAAAGTAAAGAAGGCCAAATTTCAAACTCATAGAATGTAGTTTGAAAGTTTGAGAATGAAAGAAGATGAATATGTGACTGCTTATTTTTTAAGGGTAGATGAAGTTGTGAACTCCCTTAAGGGTCTTGGTGAAGGGGTTGAAGATAGTGTTGTTATTTAGAATATCTTAAGGTCTTTATCATTAAGATTTGATGCAAATATTTCTGCTATAGAAGAGATAGCTGACCTTGACAAAATGTCTATTGATAAGCTTTATGGTATATTGACAGCTTATGAAATGAGGACGAATACTGAATCTTCATCTAAGAAAGAGACAGCCTTCAAAGCATCAAAGAAAGGCAAACAAAAAGAACAAGTATCAAGTGACAGTTTGGATGATGATTCTATTTCGGAAGAAGCTTTTTCATTAGAAAGTCAAAGGACTTCAGAAAATACAAGAAGAAGATGCCTCTCAAGTGTTTTAATTGTGGGAAGGTGGGACATTTTTCTTCTAAATGTCTATTTGTTGATGACAGTAGTTATGAAAAGAAATCTAAATACAATAACAAAAAGTATAATGAAAAGAAAAGAAGACTCTAAAATCCAAAAGGAGTCTATATTCAAAAGAAGAAAGTGATTCATCAGAAGGAAGTGATGAAGAATCTCAGAGTGAAGAAATTTTGTTTATGGCCTTGGAAGAAGCACCTGCTGAAAATCAGATTCAAGAGAATGAAGGACATGTTGATGAAGAAGAAGAGAGAGTTGATTTTGAGTTAGAACTGATGGTTTCCTTAGATGAAATCAAGAAACTAAAGAAGAAAAATCAAAATTTGAAGTTGCTGCTCCAAGAAGAAAGTGAAGACAAAATGAAGACATCTCATGCACTTGAGGAAGCTGAGAAGAAGGTGGTTGATCTAAAAAGTCAGATTGAAGAAGCTGGAAAACTGATTGCTGATTTGAAAATCCAGAATGAAGAGGCAAAGAAGATTCAAAAAGGTCTGAAAAATCAGATTAAGCTAAAATAAGTAATTTGTGAGAAACTTGAAGCAAAGATTATTTCTCTCAAAAATTTTGACAAATCTTCAACATTGCTGAACCATGAAAGTATTAATTAGAAAAGTTCTCTATGTCTGGATGATCTCTTGGCCACAAAAAAATAGTCTACTGATAAAGGTGGAGTTGGCTATGGAGGAGGTGAATGTTCTAAATCATCAAAAGAAGAACAACAGACATTAAATGGTGGTGACTCAAAGGTTTCTTTTTCTAAAATCAGAAATAATGCTTCCAAATGGCCTCTTACCTCAATACAAGCACATATGACCAGGTTTAACAACCCCTTCTTTTATGGTTATTGTTATGCTTGTAATTATTTTGGACACAAGGAAATGAATTGTAGAGTGTCTACTAGAAATGATTTCAGACTTGTGAATAGGAACTCTTATGCTCCTTTGATAAATTACAATGTTGTTTGTTATAAGTGTAATAATCTTGGACACAATGCAAGGGTTTGCAAAAGTGGTATGACAGATTTTTCAAGGAAAGACTCTAAGGACAATGCAAAGGAAAGTAACAAAGTTTGGAGAAAGAAGGAGAAACAAGTTGCAATAAATTATTTGATTGTGCAAATAACACTTCTTGCACAAAATGAGGACATTTCGTATGTGGATAGTGGCTGCTCTAGACACATGACCGGAGATGAGAGTAAGTTCTTAACTCTTAAGAAATCAAATGGTGGTAAGGTAAGATTTGGAGGAAACTCATCTGCTAAGGTTGTTGGTAAAGGTACTTTGATGTTGAATGATGGAAAGACTAAAGTTGAGAATGTGTTGTTTGTAGAAGGCTTGAAATATAATTTGCTTAGTGCTAGTCAATTGTGTGATCAAGGTCACAATTTAACCTTCAGTTCTAACTGTTGCAAGATTAGTAAAGATGGTGTTGATATTGCGAAAGCCAGTAGTGTTGTGACCTTTTCACACATCACCCCATCCAAAATGGGGACCCCCTAATTTTTGCTCCATTCGGGTCTTTTGGCTTTGGTTTTGGTTGGTTTTCCTACTGTCTCTCTCGGTTTCGTTTGTCTTTCAGGGGATGTGTCCGTCTTTTAGGCCTAAGGTTGAAATTTTGGCTAAGTCTGTGAAATTAGGGTTTGCATTCTTCAAGCTTGTTTGAGGTCACTGTAGTGAGAGAATTGAAATTTGAGCTTGGCACTACAATCAGAAAGCTTCCAGTAGGTTCCCATCAAAATTTTATTGAATTCTGACAACTTACTATTTATAGTAAGTGCTCAATTTGGGACCTTTCTCTAGAGACTTTTAAAATTCTGACTGCTACACCACACTTAAAGCACTTTGAGCTACTTGCTTGAAATTTTGAGCTGAATTGGACAACTTTTCTGCTAGGATTTTCACAAAACTAATTGTTGCATTAGATACAGGACACTTCAAAGTGCTTGCACGTAAAATTTGAGCGAATTCTGACAACTTGCTATTTTTAGTAGTCCTGACTTTGGGAGTTATTTTTAAGGTTTGAATGTATGATCTTTCAATGCATGTCAGCATAGTATTTTTGGGTTTCTCGAGAGCTTCGCAATGATGTAACATGCAATTCAAGTTGATGACTTACTATTTTTAGCAGGTACCTGCATGCAGACTAATTTTCTGGGTTTTTTGAGATCTCCTAGGCAGTATGACATGCAAACACATTCGGCAGTTGGTTGGTCGCTTTTTTAGGCACTTACTATTTTTAGCAGGTTCATTCCAGCAGCCCTCAGAGCTTCAAGCTTCATGAGCAAAGCAGTCCAAAACAGAAGCGGAGTCAAACGAAGGTCATTTGAGGCACATGCAAGTCAAATTAGGGTTTCCAGCTTCGGGACTCAAAATGAGGGGTAAACCTTGAGAAAAATGAAAAATTGGTGTATCCCATCGCGATCAGCATCCTTCAAGTAGTATACTGGTAAAATTCAAGTGCAATTTGAGTACTTACTATATATCCGGAACTGGGCTATAAATAGCAGGTTAGCACAAGAGGCAAGTGTGAACAAGACAAACAGGTCAAGAGGGTCATAGTGAGCGAAAATCAGGCCAAAAAGTTGAAAATTCGTGAAAATAACAAGGGCTTCAAAACCTTCTAAAAATAGTAAACAAAGGTAAGCAGGCTAAAAGTTGGCTAAGTGCTCAAAATTTGCTAAGTAATGAGAAACTTGGAGGTAGACTCTCTAAATGCGCCCTCATCTAGAAGTAAGACCCTTGAAATGCACCCTCAAATGGAGGTTGGACCCCTCATATGCGCCCATGATGAGGAGAGGTTGATAAAAAATTTCTAAGTCTAAAACTTGAAGCTCAACCCCCCTCATGCGCCCTCAAATGGAAGAAGGACCCAGTAAATGCGCCCTTGATAAGATGGTGGCTGAAAATTTTCTAAGTGTCATGAAGACAAGAGGAGGACCCCCTAGATGTGCCCAGATGGTAAAGGTGGCATGAGATTTGACTAAGGCATACAAAACCTGAAGCACCCCCCCTAAATGCACCCATCATGACATGGGGGTGAGAAAAAGAAAATCTTAAGGCATAAATTGGTAATAGACCCCTTGGAATGTGCCCTTGATAGGATGATGGTATGGAAATTGACTAAGTGATAGAAATTGGAAGGAGGACCCCTAGAATGCACCCTAGCAGAGGAGATGACTTGAAAAAGTTTCTAAGTATTTAAAAATGAAAGCTATCCCCCTCAAATGCGCCCAAGTTAGACAAGAGACTTGAAAATTTTGCTAAGGCATATAAAATGGAAGCAAAAGCCTCAAAATGCACCCAACATGGAAAGCACTCCAAAAGAATTTTCTAATGAAAAGAAAATGTGAGTACACCCCTTCAAATGTGCCCTAGGGTAGGATGACATATAAAATTTCTAAGGCACATAACATGAAAGCTTGAGGGTCTAAATGCGCCCATCATGAGAGGGGATACACAAAAATCTCTAAGGTAAAGAAAATGAAGTCAAGGTTAAAATGCGCCCTAGAAGCACAAGAGGCTAAATGCGCCCTAGCAGAGGTGATACAACTCGAAAATTTTTCTAAGTTATAAAATGGAGGTAGACCCCCCTAAATGCGCCCATCATGTAAAAAAGTGAGTTGAAAATTTTTCTAAGTGGTGGAAATGAAACCACCACCCCTCTAGTGCGCCCATGTAGTGAAGGAGGTTAGAAGTTTTTGCCTAGGTGTTGAAATGGAAGTAGACCCCCTAATATGCGCCCAAGATGTTGGAGAGGGATAAAATAATTTTTCTTTTTCTAAGTCATGAAAATTAAATGAGCCCCTTCAAGATGTGCCCATCAGCAAGGAGATGAACATTAGTGGAAAAATATTCTCAAGGGTAAGAAAAATTAAATGACCCCCTTCAAGTGTATACATGAGTAATATAGTTGAAAAATATTTTCTGAGGAGAGATTTTTTTTGGGTCTTGGATATTTTCTAAGGGGAGATAATTTTGAAACATTTTACGCCTTGCCTAAGATTTTTAAGTGGACGCCTGGCTTGTGGTTGAGAAAATTTTCTTGGGAAAATAAAGTATTTCTAAGGTAGAGGAATAAAATAAATAAAAAATGCCTAAGTCTATTGAGATAAATATTTCTATGGCACCTGAAAGATGAATTTTAATGGGGTGAAATTTTCAGAATTTCAAAATAATAATTGCCAGAGGAGGGGAAATTTGAACTTCTGCAGAGGATTAAATGAGTCTGCTAAAATTAGTGTTCTTCTAGAAGACAAAATATTCTTAGACTCAGTTATAAGAGCTGGAAAATTTTCATTTCTCCTCATAGCTGCAAGTGTAAATTCGAAGTTCAGAGGGTGAAGAAAAGAAAAGTGTGAAGAGAAGTTGTTGAAGTGAACAAGCTTGGGCGAAATTTTTCTAAGTGCCAAAGGTTATATTACTGAAGGTGTTGAACTTTGAGGATGGTTGAAGTAGGGGCGAATAAGACTGTAGGAAAGATTGCAAATGCTGAAACAAGCAAGGCTAATGCATCTAGGCAGGCAATAATAAAGAAACTCAGCAAGCCGTTCCTTCCTGCATCAAAGTTTACTTCAAAATTGGGAGGCTTGACAGATACCAACCTTGGCTCATTTAACTTGGGAGCACTCAAAGGATGAATGTACGGGCTAGGAGGCCACCCTTCGTTAGTCACTGTGCACAATATCATGAAGAGTGGAATTTATGTAGCTACTGGTTTTCCACTAGCCATTCAGTGTCCAGAATTAATCATGGAGTGCATGAATTGCTATAGGCCAGAGCAGAGGACAATTCTTTCACCTGATGGAAAATTATTTGCCAATCTCACGCCTAATGCTATTGGAGAAGTGTTTGGACTTTCCACTTCTGATAGGATGGTGTACAAAACAAGGGAAAGAGCTGAGAAGATGTACGCTTCCTCTTTTGAGAGATGTTTTAGGATGATTAATTCAGTTTGGATGCAAAATCCTATGCCTCCATGCACCAAGCTTCCTAAACAAATTATATCGGATGATGTGAAGCAAGAGTACTGTGACTTGATAATGATGCTCAGTTGAGTAAACGGAAGCTCTCAGTCATATATTTTCAAGCCATGGATGTTCTATTACATCGGAATTGTACTGGAGGGGAAAGAATGTGTTGATTGGGAAAGGATGATAAGCGACAACATATATGAGTAGTTTAGGCACCTGAGGAGGACAAAGACATTTTATATGAGTTCATATGTCATATATATGTTGGCTCGGATGACCAAGTATAGAGGGATAACATACAAGGAGCCAATTGGATGTGGTCTTGGGCAATTTAAAATCTATGAGGCCTACCTGTAGTTGCACCTAACCAACACTTCCAACTACAAGAGGGTGAATGATGCCTTCACAATGCATATAACAAGGACTCTTCAGCGGAGAACTCAACAAAGAATTTCAAAAGAGGCTTAGGAGCTGATCGAGGAATATAGATATTGGTTTATCCAATTTCTGAAGTTCACCTACATTAGGTTGCAGGGGTTCACATCTTATCCATATAGATTACTGAGGTACCCCACTAACAGGATGATAATGTTAGAAGTGTCTAGGCAGCTCATTGCCTATGACAAAATTTAGAAGAAGAAAAAAGGAGGTTTAGACTTCTTGATTACCATGGGAAATTCAAATGAAGTCTGTCCTTCCTTATAGGAAGCTAGAGAAACTAAGGATGAGTTGCAGTTCTTCCACCTCACATACCACACCGGTAGGCAGGATTTTGATCCTTACAACAAAATGAGAATGGTGCAAAATGTGGAGTATAGGAACAATGCTCATATTGAAGATTTATGGGCCAATGCAAAGGATGATGTTGAAGTTAGGAGGAGGATGTTTACTAGGCTACCTCTGAAGATGATGAGAGAGTGCGAGGTTGTTCTATTTCCAGATCAAATGGATGAAGATGTGAATGTAATGCAGCCAGACTATGAGTTAGTGAGAAACACACCAGTCCCACTACCTGATTGGTTGGAGCCAGAGATCACAGACTTGGATACATTATCCATACCGGTTCTGACATTCACAAGGAGCTGGGTGGAGAGGTGTGTGAATAGGCTCAAAAGTAAAGTAGTTGCTCTTACTTACAATCTCATGGGTGACTAGAGGCCGCTGTCAGCAAAGAAAAGAAAACAGATTGCCCAAGCTTCTAAGCCACGAGAAGAGGTGCAAGTTCAGCTGGTGCCCCATAGAGTAGAAGAAGCATCACCCTTATGGTCGCAGAATCAATCCTTAAGTGTGTAGGAGCTTTCACTGTTTGAAAGCCAGAGAAATAGATTGAATGAAGAGCAAGAACTATAAGAAGCAAATCAGCCACCCTGTAGGGAGTCAGTTGGTCGGAGCATCAATATGCCTAGAGGAGGTGACCTGCAGGAAGAAGAAAAGGAAACAATGACTAACACCCGTTTCCAATAAGAGATAGAGGCAGCATTAGAGGATGAGACTACTACAGGGTAGGAGGCTCAAGTTTCAAGAGAAGATACCCAGTAGATGGAGGTTGATGAGCCTCATCAAAATGTTAATAGAGAAGAAGCACATGAAGAAGTGAGAGAGGAGCAGCCTCTTATTGTTTGTGATCCCCAACAAGTAGTTCCAGATTGGCTGAGGGAGAGAATGAGAAGGGATCCTATCGAGGAGACTGACCTGGCGATTGAAGATCTCCTTAGTAGAATCAGTGCATCAACAGAAAAGAAGAAGGCCAGAAAATTCTCAAAGATTTCTACAGATGAAGTAGGTTCTTGCACACTTCATGTGGCTGTCCCAAGAAAAGAGTGCGATCGAGATGAGGAGATGCTAGAAAATTATGTGATTACTACTGTTGAGCTAGGCCATCCCACTGGAGCTCAGATAATTGAAGAATGCAACAACTCCTACCAGGCTTTGAAGGATAGATTGCTCCGTACAGAGGGAAAATACAAAAGGTTGAAGAAAGAACATAGGACATTGATTGGCTATGTGCAACACTTAGCACGTCCATGTGGACAGGAGAACCCAGTAGTTGACCTTCTGGAAGAACTCCCTAGAGAATCAATTAGTGGCTTGGAGGGTTTGAAGAAGATGGCTTAGGAGGCAGATAAGTGGATTAGTAGTGTTCGCACTAAGATGGAGAAATTCATGGAAAATCTAGTTCATGCTTATCAATAGGCCTCTAGCATTCTGCCACGCATGGACACCATCGACCAGGCCTGGAACAAAACACATATCTATTAGACGAAGACTATTCTTCATTTGGAGGCTTTGATGCACGTGCCCTTTTAGACTCTGGTGGAGGGAGGTGTGATACAGGATGGTGACAAATATGACTTCACCAGTTGGTATTCTTTAGTGGTCATAGGCTGAGGTTTCCTCAATGTAGCACATGCAGATTCGATTAGAGTTAGAAAGGAAATGGGTAACATTCTGGAGGGAATCCTGAACACACTTGAGTCGATATTTGCTAGAAGATTTACTTCAAAGGAGATGACTGCTGATGGCCTAAAGAGCAGATTGGGGCCTTTCTTTTCGGAGGTGAGGTCATTTGTTCACGATGATTTTGAAAATATCTCAACCTTTTCTAGCATTATTCAAAGCACTCAAGATGCCTTGGTCGCCTAGAGAAAATCTTGCACTCGGCATGGACAGACAATCGTAGTGCTCGAATTCCAGCTCAACCATATTCCACCTATTTTAGTTCATAAGGTTGAGGCAGTGTTAACTAGCTTCATTGAGTTCACGGTCAAAGAGAAGGAGAACGGGAACGCCCTGCTAGATGATGACCGTCTAGAGGATGATGATGGACATTAAATGCTCATTATGACTCCAAGAAAGAGTGGGAATCTTGCTCATTTATTACCCCACTCCTCTTTGTGGTGCTTTTTAGGGCAGAATCTTAATTATGGCTTATGTGGCTCAATCTGAGCCGTTCATTGTAATTCAATCTGAGTCATCCATTGGAATGGGACAACTACAAAAGGGGCATCCCCCCTCATTTTCACCTCATTAGGATCAAATAAAAGAGCACAGTTAGCATAGTTTGATAGCATAGCTTAGATTGAAGAGGAAGGAAAGTTTTCTAATTGAATGCTTTGTAAGAAGTTGTTGTAAACACTCTCATAGTAAAAAGAGTTATCATTGATGATGGTTTCATCTTTTGTTGTGGGTAGCTAGCAAGGCTTCTTCATCCTTCCAATTCACATAAAATCTTAAAGTAGCTTAGCGTAAAATAGATTTTATTTCATGCAAGTAGATAGTAATTGTGGAATGTGGTGTTTAATTTAAGCAAAATTCGCTTATCCATACCACTAGTGGGCTCACTGACGATGAGTTCGCCTTGCATGGTCGACTGGAACATTGTGTACTTAACTTCAATTGTGATTTGTGTGTTGACATGTGTCGTTGTGATGGTGTCTTCATATTGAATTGTGATCTAAATACCTTCAATTACTCCCCTTGAAGATTGCACCGGTTCTCTGGAAGCTATCCGAAGTGAGGCAAAGCAGAGCTCGGTTGAAGTCTGTGAAAGTTGATTGCCACGTCCTACGCCTTAGCGTAGACCATAGCATCTTTAATCCCTGCAACCATTTAAATTTAGTATTTTTCGGTTAGTTTAGGAAACCTGTGCTCAATTGAAAAATCCTTTGAATCATGAAACCCCTTTCGCTTCAATCGTCATGTGAACAATTGTGTAAGTCCCCCTTAAGATACCAGCAAATCACAACGAACCAACTGAGACTATCCACTGCATGAAGGAACCTTGGAGTTAAATGCATGATCTCTCTCGCAATCTTAGCATGTAGGAGACTTTGTTCAAGAGAGGGTAGAGTAGTCGTTGGGTAACTTTATTCTGTGTTGGTGCGGTCATAAAACAACCGTCAACAAGTAGGGCAGCGAATAACTTATATATTCTTGATGATGCTAAAAGTGAAACTTGTTTGAGTTTACTTGATGAATCTTGGTTGTGGAACAAGAGACTTGGTCATATAAATTTTGGAAGCCTTGTTCAGATCAACAAGAAGGAGGTGGTGAGAAACTTGCCAAAACTCACTAAATCATTTGACATTGTGTGCAAAGATTGTCAGCTGGGTAAGAAAATTTGTAGGAGTTTCAAAACAAAGGAGTACTCAAGTACAATGCCTCTAGAGTTGGTTCATATTGATTTGTGTGGACTATTGTACCCAAACCATTTTTTTTTTTGCTTCATCAAGGCATTTTGCTTAAAAGAGTCTAAGCTTTGCTAAAATGATGTCAAATACAATTTTTGGGTAATATCAAGCATGGAGTTTGGTCAGTATTGTGTCAGTCAAAAGCAGTACCTATTGATCAGAACCTAAATCGGGGACTCAGAATGGGGTATTTCACGATGGAGGAGCATTTCACGACGATAATTATACCTTTTCATGGTCATTTTAGTGGCCAAGACAAAGATTTCAATGATCAATTTATGAAGATTCCTTAGGCAAAAGCAAAATTGCGCCCCTGTAGCCTAGGGGCGCCCTTCTCTTTGAAGGCCTAGATTTTGTGACATATGCTCATAAACATTGTCAATCTCTTCAGAATTACCCCAGTTATCCGATGAGCTATCCTGTGAGGTTATCCGAGGTCTGTAGCTCCGGTAACTGACGTCAGAAGTTGAGGATTCTAGAGGTTGTAGATTGTGAAAATGATCAGTTCACAAGCTTTTGTGCCCCTATAGCTTAGGGGTGCCCTCTTTAATGGAGGTTCAAATTCTGTTGTTCCTGCCTGTTGATGCATTTAATCTCTTCATGACTAGTTTGGCTATCTGACGAGCTACTGAATGTAGACATTTGAGACTCAGAGCTCCAACAGTCAGGGCTAGAAGATGAGATTACAATGAAACTTCATATCATAGAAATTTCTCAAATGGTGAAATTGCGCCCCTATAGCTCAGGGGTGTGTTGTGACCTTTTCACACATCGCCCCATTCAAGATGGGGACCCCTAATTTTTGCTCCATTCTAGTCTTTTGGGCTTTGGTCTTTGTCTCTCTCTCTCTCTCTTTCTCTATCTCTTTTCTGATATCTGCCTTTTTGGGGATGTTCCCGTCTGTGAGCCTAAACATGAAATTGGCCAAGTCTGAAAATTAGGGTTTTGAACTTTTCAGCCAATTTGAAGTCAAACGAGGTGAATAAATTGAGAATTGAGATTAACATTGATGTTAGTATACTTCCAACAGATTTTCACTGAAATTTCATCAGATTTTGAGTACTTACTATTTTTAGTAAGTGCGCAATTATAGGCAATCCTTCAGCATTTTTTTTTTGAATCCGACAGTCATGCTGCGTCCAGAGCACATCAAGTTACTCACAGGTTAAATTTGAGCTGAAATAGACAACTTACTATTTTTAGCAGTTTAGCTTTCGGAGCCAATTTCAGGGCCTAGATGCAGAGTTTGTCAACGCATGTCTACATTTTCCTTCTGGGTTTTCAGAGACCTTCGCGATGGTGTGACATGCAAAATGAGATGATAATTTTCAGAATTTAGTCTTCCCAGGGTATTTTTAAGGTTTGCATGTCAGCGTTTTCTTTGCATGTCGGCATATTCCTTATGGGTTTTTTGAGAGCTTCGCGATGATATGACATGCAAACAGAGATAATCACTCCTTCAGCAACTTGCTATTTTTAGCAGATGCATTCCAGCAGCCACCTCCCAGCACTTCAGAATCACGAGTTGATTGCAATGCAACAGAAACGAGGACAAACGGAGGTCATTTGATACGCATGCAAGACCAATTAGGGTTTCTAGCTTCGTGACCCAAAAAGAGGCTTAAAAAGTTAGAATTTTTGAAAACCGATGTATACCACCGCGATCAGCATCTCTCAAGCTATCTACTGATAAAATTTGCAGGCAAACGGAGCACTTACTATTTATAGTAAGTCATTTTGGAAACTAGCTAAAAATAGAAAGTCAGCCGCATGCACTAGTGTCAACAGGCAGGTCACGTGGTAAGGCCCGTGTCATTCGAATTTCAAGTCAGATAGAGTTGTGGAAATCTCAGAAGTAAGCAATTACTATAAATAGTAAACCACCTCTAGAAACATGCCAAAAATAGTAGGTCAACGTGAAGTGTCAGCAGGCTTGGGTAGAGAAATTAGGGTTTCCTAAATTCAAGGGCAGAGCACAAAAGTCAAGCAGAAGCGGCGTTCAGTCACAATCAACACCCTTCAAGCAATCAACATGCAAAATTTGAAGACTTTCTGAGTAGGTTGCTAAAAATAGCAGGTACAGGCAAATATCAGGCATCAGTAGCACAAACACATCCCGAAGTTCAGAACAAAGCAAAATCTAGCCTTTTTGGAGCTTGGAATTAGCTTGAAGTGCAAAATTGAAAAACTTTCTAAAAATAGCAAATTAGGGTTAGCATGATCGAGTCACCCTAAATCAGGCAAGGAGCATAAAATTCACTGAAATTGATAAATTTTCAAGTCCAGCCGGTGAAGAACGCCTTTAAAAGCTGAAGATCTGTGGAAATTCTCTAAGCACTTGAAATTTGAAGTTCACAGGTCAAATCCGCCTTGAGAAGCTGAAGATGGGTAAAATCCTTCTAAGTGTTGATAAATTAAAAGCTCCCATGGTGAAATGTGCCCTTGAACTTGAAGCTGGTTGAAAAATAGTCAAAGTGTTACAAATCTGAAGTAGACCCCTCCAAATGCGCCCTTGGGCTTGAAGTTAAGCACCTAGCAAATGCGCCTTAGTGATGAAATTGGAAGAAGGACCTCTTAAATGCGCCCAGGAGGTTGAAAATTGATAGGGAAATATTCTAAGTGTCAAAATTGGAAGCTTCACATGCCATTTGCGCCTTAACCTTGGTGAGTGATGAAAATATTTCTAAGGCACCAAAACTCCGAGTAAGAGGGGTGGAATGCGCCCAAGGAACTTGGAGTAAGGAGAAAACTTCAAAAAAATTGCTAAGTGTGGGAAACTAAAAGTTGAAGGTGGTATATGCGCTTTAACTTTGAAAGATGACTTCAAAAAACAGCTAAGGCATTGAAACTCAAAGTAGATCATGCTATTTGTGCCTTAGCAAAAGGGTGACTTCCAAAATATTCTAAGTTGAGCCTACCTTTTGCGCCCTAAAAAGAGGAGAGCCACTTGGAAATTTCTCTAAGTTCTGATAATTTAAAGTCCATGATGCCAAATGCGCCTTAAGTGAAAGTTGAGTTTAAAAAAATTTCTAAGTGGTTGAAAATGAAAGTATAGGGGGTGAAATGCGCTCCACCTTGCCAAGGTAGTATGCTGGCTGAAAGTTCCTAAGTTTGAAAATTGGAAGCTCATGCCTCCAAATGCGCCTTGAGAAGACAAGATGAACTTGAAATATTCTAAGTCCTTAAAGTGAAAGCTCCATGGGTCAAATGCGCCCCTCTTTGAAGAACTCCAAATTTTGCCTAAGTGTCAAAATTAAAACCTCCATAGCTCATATGCGCCCAGATTTGAAAAGAAGCTTGGAAATCCTCTAAGGCATGAAAATTGCAAGATGAAGACTGAAATGCGCCCAGCTTTGAGGGAGTCACTTGGAATTTTTTTTTCTAAGTGTTGAAAATGAAACTAGAAGGGGTCATTTGCGCCCAAGGAAGAAGAAGGTAGCTAAAGTTTTTGAAATGGAAGCTAGTTATGTCAAACGCACCTTTGACTAGAGGGGTGAGTTGGAAGAGAATTTAAGTGTGGAGGCTTAAATTGAAAGAAGACCCCATGATTTGCACCTTGAGCTTAAAAATGGAGAACTTAAAATTTTCTAAGGCAACCCTCTTATTTGCGCCTAACCTTGAAGATGAGGCAAGAAATTTGGTGAAGGTTAAAATTGAAAGCTTCAGCTATGATTTGCGCCCTTGAAAGGATGGGTAGAAAAGTTTCTAAGTATAAAAAAAATGGAAGTATGACCCTGAAAATACGCCCAAGGTGAAAAGTCAAGAAATATTTTCTAAGTTTTTGCAAGTGGCAGGACAAAAGCTTAAATGCGCCCAAACTGGTGATGAAATCATAGAATATTTTTCTAAGTATAAATATTTAAATTCCACCTCTAGAAGAAAATTACGCCTAAGTCTGATGAAGGAGATGAAACTTTCAGAGGCATGGATAAAATCGGCAGGAATGAGTCAGAATACTCCAGCTTCACAGGGTCAATGAGAAATTTCAAGTCAGAGCAAGGAAATGCGCCTGGAGTTGAAGAAATGGATTAAATTTGATGAAAAATTATTTTTCCAAGGTTCAAAATTCAGGAAAATTAAATGAACCCGTTCGTTGTATACCCATGAATTTGATGCGTTCTGAGGAAAATTTTCTTCTGGGTATTAAAGATCTTTGATGAGAAGTTGATTTCCAAGTCTGCTACACTTCGCCAAGGCTTTCAAGATGGATATTTTTGATGGGCACTAGATTGATGAGTTTTCCTAAGGGAAAATTTGAAAATTTTCTAAGGCAAAGTGAATAAAATGTGTTTTCAAGGTAAAATACTCCAAACGATGAATTCGAAAGGAACTGCCTAGGTGAATTTGCTCAAGTTCTTCGTGAAGATAATTTTCCTGAGCCAAAGATGAACAAGATCAAAATTGCGAACACCTCAACTAGAAAAGTAAAGGGGATGCAGTTGAAGTCAATCATGAAGAAAGCAAAGTTGTGCTAGAGTAAAATGATGAACCCTTGGAGATCAAAACATGAAAATACCGGTAAGGAAGTTGAATTTATATTATGAAGTGTTCTAATACTTTTCTCCTTGCTTGTTTTGCAGGAGGAACGCCGAAGACCAAGCAATGATGACTTGGAATAATGAAGCAAATAGTCCAAGATAATGAATCACGGAGGAAGAAAAGTTTCCAAAAAGTGGCTAAGTGTTGAGGAACAACATCAGTGTTGAAAATCATCATTGAGCAGAAGAATGAAGTTGTCGCCTTGAAGTTAAATCGAGAACATGCCTGTAGTTGAATTTATTTGATCAAGTCTGCAGTCAAGAAAAGAACAGTGTGAACGCGTCTCTGGATTGGAATCTTCTAGAAGGGTGGTGGCCATTAATTGCTCATTTATTGCCCCACTCCTCTTTGTGGCGGTTTTTAGGGAGAATCTTGTTTAGGTATGAGGTGGCACGATCTGGGCCATCCAGTCGATTGTAATCTGAGCCGCCCGTTGGACTTGGCCACCTATAAAAGGGGGAGTCCCCCTCATTTGTACAAGAGTAGAAGCAGAGCTTAGAGATCAGAGTAGAGAGTAGAGCAGAGACACTTTAATTGTAATATCTTAGCATAGTGTAGTTTGAAGGAGAAGGAAAGTTTTCCTTTGAGAACCTTGTAAGAGATTGTTGCGAAAACTATTGTAATAAAAGATCTTTCATTGAATGGTGAATTCATCTTTGTTATAAGTAGCTAGCAAGGTTTCTTCATCCCTTTGACTTCAAGTAGAGTAAAGTAGAGTAGTTTTCATTTTCATGCAAGTAAGTGTTAGCTTTAGATTTGTGGTGTCAATTGAGACAACTTCATTTTATCCATACCACTAGCAGCTTGCTGACGGTAAGTTTGCCTTGTGTGGTCAACTGGAAATATCGCAAACTTAACTTCGATTGTGATTCATGTGCTTGTATGCGTCGTTCTGATGGTACTTACATGTTGAGTCATAATTTGAAAACCTCTCGTCACTCCCTTGAAGATTGCACCAACTTTGTGTAAGTTGTCCAAAGTGAGGTGAAGCAGAGTCTGGTTGAAGTTTGTTGAGATTGATCCCACGTCCCGTCCTTAGATACAGCATAAATTTCTTAGGCCCTACACTCTTTTAAATTAAGTTCATTTCTGGTTAGAATTAGGAAACTTGCACTCACTTGCCAAATCATTCGAATTACGTCCTTATTGAAAGCAAGTTAACTAGAATACTACCATCAGTTAACGAAAACCCTAAAATGCAACTCCAAGTGAGCATAGAAAATTTCAGAATAGACATGCATGAGATGTGACAACGAGTTAACTTGAAAAGGTAACTCCAAGTTTAACTCCTGTGTTTAATGTCTATCCTAAGAGGTGGGAACTGAAGTTTATTGGCTGTGATCTCGAGCAACCAATCCCTCCACAAGGTTGTTGACTGCATCACCATATGAGGATCATCACATCTTAACTGTCAATTCACTGCTTGTCAACAACTTGAGCAATCTTAGAAATCTTTACACATTCAAACCAGTTTTTCATTGACTTATAACTTTGGAGGCTCCGTAATTGAAGTGATGGCCACTATCTCTTCTACAGCTTGATGTCTCTAACACTTCTCACGTTTGTCACGCTTTTCTTTATAGAAGAGTGTTGCATGATGAAACCGTGAAGTTTGATTGCGCACACTCCAATTGTGAGAAATACACACTAACTTGTTGCAAATGCAAAATTCCAATGGTATCAACCCTCTAAACCGGCCTTAGAAGACAATTAGCTATAAGAGGCATGAAACCATGTGGACTTGAGTGATTACACCTGTCAATCCTCCGGATGCACTTGATACAAATCGGTATCAACTTTTCTAATGAAATTATGAATTAAGACCGATTTGGTCTTGAATTCAGTCTATGTGAACTACACTCTGAAAAACTCGCCTGTTGACTATGAACATGGCTATATTCTGACAACTTTTTTGGAAAACTAAAAATAGCCTATCGGAGAGCATTTTCACGAAAAATTCTGAGTTATGGGTTTTGTCCAGAAAAAGATTCTAAGACAACCTAGAATGTTAGAAATGCGAAAATTTGACTTCTACTCGACCATGCAAGGAATTTTCAGTTGAGAAAATTAGAGCCTCGAGAACTGATGCTCTGGAGTAAATTTTCCTGAAAAAATTCTAGTACATGGGTTTTCTCGAGGAAGCTATTCTGAATCAACCCAGATGATTTGTTTTGTCAAAAGTCACCAATTCTTCAAACATGCGAATGAATTTAAGATGAGAAAATGGAAGAAATTGAGAAGAAGAAAGACATTTTTTGATGTTTTCTTCTGCCAAAAATGCCACTTGATCTTGAAATTCACTGATAAATCTAGAATTGTACCTACAAAAGAATAATTTTGATGTCTTTGCCAATGATTGCTGATGAAAATTTGCCCAAATCTGAAGGAAATTTGCCTTTGCTCAAGCTGAATGAATGAGAAATGATGGACGCCATGAATAAATAGAGAAAATTGTTGCATAATGGTGCCATTGTAATGTCCCTGTTTTGGAGGTAGTTGATTTAATTAATTTAGTTGTCCAAAATAATGATTATTTTTATGAGGATGACTAATTAGTTATTTTAATTAAATCAATAAGTGGTATTAAGTTAATTAATTATAAGGTTATCAAATAAATCAAAATTATAAGGTGACCTTATATTTAATTATTTTAATAAAGTGACTTGAATTTTAAAATATATTATATAGTCACTTAAATAAAAAATAAAATAATGTTCTAGAAGCTTATGGAGAAATTGAGGAAAAAGAATAAATAGACATCTTGGACTTCATTCTTAGTAGGTAGATTTGATGTTGGTGTTTGTCATTTCATCTTGTGGAGCCTAGGGTTTCTGCAGATTGCTTCTTTGTCATAGGAAACAAAAACTTCCTATTGATAGCAATTTTGAGGGTGTGAAATATCACTTGAATTATTGTAGCTGAGGGAGAAGTTACTTCAGACCTCTCATTGCACCAAATTTGTGGCCAAGGGCCAATTCTTGTGAAGAGTTCAATTTGGAGTTGGAGATAGCTTTGCATTTTAGTTGTAGAATTCATTCGAATTTTGCATTTGCAGATTGGAGGCTAAATAAGAGTCTGATATAAATTTACAGTCCATCATACCAGCTAGTTGGAGCCACGATTTTGCTTATATCTTCTTCATTTGGCATTGATTCTTCAAGAAGGTTGCAGCACTAGATTCTATAGTGAATGGAGATGATGTTTCATGCATTTTGAAGGTGATTTGTAGCATCTACAAATTATTTAGAAGTCTGATATACTGCTGCTGGGGCATCATTGGAAACATATTTTTGTTCATATCTTCACTTAGAGGTGTCCTTTGGTTCTGGGTATTGTTGCATTCAATTGCTATCGCCGAGACAATCATTTCAAGGACAAATTCGAGGAGCTTAGAGGCTGTATTTATTTTTCTAAAATATTGCCAGGCAAGAATAGGGGCGGCTACTTGAGCAATTCGATTTGGGCTTGGAGAATATCATTTGAACTTGTTGATTGCTACTTCGTCTTTCATCCAAGGCACTTCTTGAGGCTAGGTTCTTCACATTTCTATCATCTTCTAGCATTGCATTTAGCATAGTTATATTTGCAGCTGTAGGTGTGCATTATACCAGCATTATCATATTTTGAAATTAATGTAAATGCCAAGAGTCTTGGCAAATTGTATGAGCATTGTATTGGATAATTATATTGCAATAAGGAGATTCAAATTTTCTGGTTATATATTGTTGTCATTGAGCATTGTAATATCATTTGTACTCAGCTTATTAGTATGCATGCCAAGTGTTTGACAAAATGTCACTTGGCTGTAGGTGATTAGTTTGTTTATAAAAATCATTTATGTGCATTGAAAAGGTTCAAAAAGAGTCTAATTTGCATTTAGAATGTAGTTTAATCATTGTAGTGTTGATTCATAAGCATTTGAAGCATTTTATCATTACTTCTCAAGCATACAGTCAGACTGAAATTCTGTACCAGCAAGATCAGACTTTGCATTTTAATTGTTTGACAATATTCCTTGGGTGCAAAACTTCATTTTTCACATCTATATCAGCAAGGGATATTACAGCCACTCTCAGCTTTAAACCCAGACTAACAAAAGAAAGGTTCTGATTGAACCCTCTCCATTTGAACTAATACTGACTAAGAGTCCCGGATTACAAAATAATAATAAATATTCAGTTTCCTTACATGCAATTTTGTAATTAAATATTACAAAAAGGCACCAATAATAAATTATCGAAGAAAATCACCCATTTTGAAGCTTGCATGCAAAAAGTCAAATTTAATATTATTTTTGATAAATTAGCAACAATCTCAGCATACTGATTCCAAAAAGTAAAAAATTAACTCTCCAAGAGTCCGTTTGCACAAGTTATGAGATTTTTCACTAACTTCCTACTTTATAGCTGACTGCAAAGTTACAGTCGCCCCTGTTCAGCTCTAATTTCTAGGTGACTGAGTGAAGCTGTGATTGAGCTGAGATATTGTTGGCGTAACAACTAACATGTCATGTCCCCTTCTAGTTGACATCTCTCCGAGCACAAGATTAGCCTATTATGCGACCCTCGTAGGCTGATAGATTGGATAGAGGGTCTTGATGGAGCTTGGCTCAGCTTCAGTTGGCAGTATTTGGTCAGTTGGCTTTCGTTCAGGCTCTTTCGGACACAGTTTACCTGAGTTGCTATTTTTAGCAGTATTCAGCACTCAGCGAGGGACCCCTGCTATTTTTAGCAGTATGGATTGATCACGTGCAGAATCACTTCCTTAGTCGTCAGCTTCAGACGGTTCGTGCATCGGGTGAATATTGAGAAAGATATTAATATTTAATTGAATTAATTAAATATTAATTAACTGGAGCATATAATATAAAGTTGTAATATTTTAATATTACGACTTAAGTGATTTCAGTGAAGGGGTCGCCCAACATTGGAAGGGGCCATTTGAGATTATTTTTTATAATAAAAAATTACATTGAAGACTATTGAGAAATTAAATAATAGAAGTCGAATTTTTAATGATTCCCTATTATTAAGGAATTCACACTTTTCAAAGGAGATATAAGCTTTCCATTGAAAATTGAGCTATTATGTCATTGTTTTATTGAAAATTGATAAGTCTTCGTCCAGAGCACGAAAGCCAAGGGTTTCAGTCTCAGAGCATTGGGGAACGAGCCATCTCCAGTGAAAGCGATTCAGAGGGTGTGAAATATCATCCGATTTATTGCCAGGCAGAGGGATTTCTTCATCCAGAAGAAATTATAGAGCTTCACAGTTGATTCGAACTTCAGGGTTTTAGATAGCAATTCATTCACAGAGGAGTTATTCCATTGAGGCGCATATTTAACTAAGATCTGGAGGCTCAAAGAAGAGCCGTACTATTGATTTTTTATTTGCTTCTGTTTTCAAGGCCGTACTATTTGTACTAGGTCGTACCATTATTGGGAAGGGCATACCTTCAAGATTAAGCAAAACGCCTTCCATCTCTTCAGTCTCTCACCACTGACAGGGGCGCCTATGTATTTGGCTTGGTTCTGGATCGTCTGACGGAGGGAGAAAGAGGTATTCATTGCTGCCGTACCAAATCAAGGGCATTCTTCATCTTGCTACAGCAAACCAGGTTTTCATAAATATCATTGCCTTTTCATTTGCATGTAACTGGATCTTCATTGTAATCATTTCAGAGGATTAATAAATAGTTAGGCGTCCATATTCTTAATAGATCCTATAGTATTCAGAGTTGGAAGATTTTATTTGAATTTATTATCTATTTCTTGCAAAATCGCTTTATTACATTTATGCTCAAAAATCACCAAAAAAACAAAAATACACAAAACACTCAGAAAAACAGTTAGATTCAGAAAACGGGGAAACTAGGGTTTCTACATAACACCTTTGGAGTAAGAGTTGGTATGGACAGCTATGTACACCACGCAATGAGTGCTCTTCAAATTAGGAGGGGAAGCTCCCTCATTGTGCTTGACAAAAGTGCTTTGAAAAGGAAAGTAAACTAAACTATATCCTGTCTTTTTGTCTCAGCTGTAAGAGGTATAAGGTTTTCTCGAAAACTATATACATTGCAGCTAAGTATTTTCTGGTTTCACATATCACTAACTACAACTAGGCTAATTACTTAAAATCTATCAAGTATCCTCAAGAAAACAGAGGATGAGGAAATGGAGCAAGGTGACTATCTGACGATAAAGAAGTATAGATTCTCAACTTGAAGGCAAGGTGGCACATCTATCAGCTCAATCTAAACAAGTTTATTGGAAACAATAATATACGATAAAGTAAGTATAGATTCTCAACCTGAAGGCAAGGTGGCACAACTATTAGCTCAATCTGAATAAGTTTATTATTCACACACATCACACGATAACCAAGTACAGATTCTCAACTTGAAGGCAAGGTGGCACATCTATCAGCTCAATCTAGACAAGTTTATTGAACACAAAACAGATTTGATCTAAGGAAAGAATTCACCATTATAATTGCATGAAACCCAAGTGGCATAACAATTCATCATAATAGCAAAAACGCATGAATAGATACAGAACGAGCAATATTGAAGGCAAGGTAGGAACAGCATATATTTCTCTCTCTTGCAAAAGTTATGTACAAATGAGACAAAGCTCTTATTTATAGACATCGAAAGGTGTAGGGAACCCTAAAATCACCTTGAGTCAACTACAGTCTTGCAATGCATGCAAGATTTATTGCTAAACCTTAATAAAGGAAACTATACAGTTAACTGGAAAACTACCATCAGTTAACCGAAACATCTAATCTAAAAATGGACAATTGTGCAAGCATGCACGTCCTTATTGAAAGCATGTTAACTAGAACACTACCATCAGTTAACGTAAACCCTAAATAAAACTCCAAGTGAACAAAACTGATCTCAGAATAGATATGCATGAGATGAGATAGTGAATTAACTTGAGAAGGTAATGACAAGTTTAACTCCTGTGTGTAATGTCTATTCTGAGAGGTGGGAACTAAGTCTACTGATCGTGATCTCGAGCAACCAATCCCTCAACGAGATTGTTAACCGCATCACTGTCTGGAGCTCATCACAATTTACTGCTTGTCAACAACTTGGGCAATCTTGGCAATCTTTGCGCACTCAAACTAGCATTTCACTGACTGGTAACTTTGGTGGCTCCGTAACTGAAGTGATGGCCACTATCTCTTCTACGGCTTGACATCTCTAACGCTTCTCCTTAATGAAAGAGTGTTGCGTGATGAAACTGCGAAGTTTGACTGCACACACTCTAGTTGTGAGAAATGCAAATGAATTTTCTGCACACGCAAAATTCCAACGGTATCAACCCTCTAAACCGGCTTTGGAAGACAATCGGCTATACGAGGCATGCAACCATATGGACTTGAATGACCATGCCTGTCAACCCTCTGCATGCACTTGATACAAATCAGTCTCAACTTTCCTGATGAAATCATGAATTAAGACCAATTTGGTCTTGAGTTCAGTTTGCATGAACTACACTCTGAAAAACTCGCCTGTTGACTATGAACACGGCTATATTCTGACAACTTTTCTGGAAAGCTAAAAATAGCCGGCTGAGGCTAAAAATAGCCTATCGGAGAGCAATTTTCACGGAAAAATATGAGATATGAGTTTTGTCCAAAAAAAATTCTAAGACAACCCAGAACGTTAGAAATGCGAAAATTTGACTTCTACTCGACCATGCAAGGAATTTTCAGTTGAGAAAATTAGAGCCTTGAGAACTGATGCTCTAGAGTAAATTTTCTTGAAAAATTCCGGCACATGGGTTTTCTCGAGGAAGCTATTATGAATCAACCTAGATGATTTGTTTTGTCAAAAGTTTCCAGTTCTTCAAACATGCGAGAGAATTTAAGACAAGAAAATGGAAGAATTTGAGAAGAAAGACGTTTTTTGATGTTTTCCTCTGCCAAAATTGCCACTCTGCCTTCAAATTCGCTAATAATTTTGACTTGTACCTGCAAAGAAAGTGTTTTGATGTCTTCACCAATGATCGCTGATGAGAAATTCACCCAACTCTGAAGGAAAATCACCTTTGCTCTGAAGAATTACGAATTTGCTCAAGCTGTGTGAATGAAATATGATGGCATGCTTGAATTAATAGAATAAATTTGAACCTCAAAGGTGACTACAAGATTTAAAAACCCTGACTGCGAAAAGAATTATCTGATTGGACCCCCTCCAGTTACACTGACATTGACTCGGAGTCCAGATTTTAAAATCATAATAAAAATATTCATCATGCAATTTGAAAATCCAGCACAAAGAGGCGCCAATTTTAGAAAATTGCTCTTTAATGCTCAAATATGCAAAAACAAATATTTAATATTATTTTAATCAGTTGACAAACCGCGTTGAGCCCTTGGATGGATTCGACGAACTTCACTGATTTCGAAAAGTCCTCATTTGTTCTCACAGGCGTCCATTTGCTCAAGATATCACGTTTTTTATTAACTTCCCACTTTGTAGCTGACTACAAAGTTACAACTGGCCATCTTCGACACTAATTTCTAGGTGACCAGGCAACGCTGGGACTGAACAAGTGTATTCATCGCGAAGCCTACAGAGCAAGGAAGAAATGTTTGTTGGGAG
The DNA here is from genome assembly GCA_007258455.2 of Sequoia sempervirens. NCBI lineage: Eukaryota > Viridiplantae > Streptophyta > Pinopsida > Cupressales > Cupressaceae > Sequoia > Sequoia sempervirens. Next base: position 84,688 of record VDFB02278564.1, read on the forward strand.
TCATCACTGAAAAATCCATCATTTAACACCTCAAAAAATTAGGCGCCCTTGATTAAATTGATTTTTAGGCATCAGACAACCATTTTCCCAAACTGCCATCTGACGCTTCAAATGGCTGTTGACGATGAATGGTGGACCCTGCTGATTGAATAACAGGCTCACTACATGAGTAGGAGTATTCTGCATCCAATGAATATACGCAAGGCATTTGAAAGCTACATTAAGGACCCCTAAAGTAAGGGCGCCCCTGGCCTGAAAAGGCACAAACACCATTTTGACGAAAGTACAACTCTCAACCAAGAGCCCTACTTTTACCTCTGATATCTGGTGTTGGGATGGCCTGATTCAAGCATCGTCTATCTCTACGCGTAGCCAAAAGGACCTGCGAGAGACGTCTTAGGAGGCGACGAAGTGAGAAAACTGCTTCTAAGACCTCAAATAGAAAGGCGCCTTTCCCAAGATGGAATAGACGACTAGACAGCCATTTTCTGAGTTGTCTTCGTTTTATAGTATTTTGCAAAGACCTCGCACATATGAGCATTTTCCAAATCCCGAAGGCTGACGGCTAGGCTCGTTGGATAGCTGGAGTAATTGCGCACAAGTCTCGAGAAGACTTCGAACGTCAATAACCTCATCTGACAGGCCTAAAGGCTAGGTGCCCCTGGCCTACAGAAGTACAATGAAATTTACATTTTTCTCCGCCCGCTAAATTACGTGCCTGCTAGAATCTCTGCCACGATCTTTTAGAATATCGGATTAATAGGCAAGTTGGTGCATCGCGAAGCTGGACAAGAGTAGCACAGATGTCAGGAAGACCTCGTTAGCAATTTCAATCATCTCAGGGGTCAATTTGAAGGGCGCCCCTGAGCTACAGGGGCACAATTTTGCTTTTCCTTGAGAAATCTTCAAAAATTAACCATTGAAATCTTCGTTTTTGTCACTAAAATGACCGTACAAAGGTATAATCGTTGTTGTGAAATGCTCCTCCACCATGAATTGCCTCATTTTGGGTCTCTGATTTAGGTTCTGATCAATGGATACTGCCTTTGACTGACAAAACACCATGCTTGATATTGCCCAAAAACTGTATTTGACATCATTTTAGCAAGGTTTAGACTATTTTATGCAAAATGCCTTGATGAAGCAAAAAAATTGGTTTGGGTACAACAGATATCCATTGCGAAGCATAAAGAGCAAAGATGAAATGTCTGCTGGGAGCTACAACTGCTAAAATCAACGTTTGACACCTCAAAAAATTAGGCGCCTTTGATTAAATTTATGCAAGGTCTCCAAACTTAGTCATTTCTCCATTCTTCCATCTGACGCTTCAAACTGCCGTTGACGGCGAACGATGAACCCCACGGACTGGATGATAGGCTCATTGCGTGACTGAAAGTATTCCGCATCCAATGACTATATGTAAGGCACCTAAAATCCGCATTAGGGACCCCAAAAGCAAGGGTGCCCCTAGCTTGTGAAGGCTCAAACACCATTTTGTCAAAAGTGTAACTTTCAACCGGATACCCTATTTTGACCCCTGACACCGAGAGTTGGAGTGCTTTGATTCGGGCATCATCTGTCTCATTGCGTAGCTAGAACAACTTATAAGAGATGTCTCTAGAGGCGATGAAGCAAGAAAACTGCTTCTAAGACCTCAAAGAGAAGGGCACCTTTTCCAAGGTGAAATGTACACTATACTTAGTCATTTTTCTGGCTGTCTTCACTTTTCAGCATTCTACACAGACCTTGCATGTACGAATGTTTGCCAAATCCTAGAGGTTGATGGCTGGGCTCGTTGGATAGCTGGAGTAATGGCGCACAAGTCTCGTGAAGACTACAAAAGCTAAAAACCCCATCTTGTAGGCCTAAAGGCTGGGCACCCCTGGCCTACAGAGGTACAGGTGTGTATCACTACATTTCTCCACCCTCTGATTTACGTGTCTGGCAGAATCTCTGCCACGATCACTCAAAATGTCTGATTGACTTGCAAACTGGTGCATTGCGAAGCTAGACTAGATTAGAAAAGATCTCAAGAAGATCACTTTTGCAAATTCAATGATCTGAGGGGCCAAATTCAAGGGTGCCCCTAGGCTACAAGGGTGCAGAAAGCTGTGAATTGACAATCCTTTGTGACAGGCAACCTCTCGTACCTTCAACTTTTGACCTCAGTTGCCAGAGTTCTGTAGTTCAGATGATTGCGTTTGATAGCTCGTCAGAAAGCTAAGCTAATTCTGAAGAGACTGAATGCATTTACAAGCAAAAGCAACAAGATTTGGGCCTTCAAAAAGAAGGGCACCCCTGGGCTACAGGGGCGCAAATTTGCTTTCTGCTAAAAATCTTCATTTATGATATCTTCCGTAAACACCTTTCTCGCCACTGAATTGACCATACAGGGGTATAATCTTGTCGTGAAATGCTTCTCCATCATGATATATCTTGCTCTAAGTCATAGGTTCAGGTTTTGAGCTCTAGGTACTAACCAGTTGTTGCTAACGACTGACATGACACTGACCAAAGTCGATGCTTGACTTGCCCAAAAATTGTATTTTGACATCATTTTAGCAAGGTTTAGACTCTTTTAAGCAAAATTCCTTAATGAAGCAATAAATTTGGTTTGGGTACAATAGATGGGGTGAAGGTCCAACAAGAGAAAATATAGGCGATACTTGACTGGCCACCACCTAGGACTCTCATGGAGTTATGAGGTTTCTTTGGATTGCGCAGTTATTATAGGCGGTTTGTAAGGGGACTCTCTCAGTTGGGGGCACCATTGATAGACTTGACTAAGAAAGGTGCATTCAGTTGGTCAGGGGAGGCTCAGTGAGCTTTTGATAAGCTCAAGGATGTGATGAGCAGTTGTCATGTTTTGGCACTTCAAGACTACACACAGCCATTTATTCTTGAGTGCGATGCCTCGGGTGAAGGCATTGGGGTAGTGCTGATGCAAAACCGACACCCCATAGCTTTTGAGAGTCGGAAACTTAGAGGACCAAAGAGGCTATATTCCATTTATGATAAGGAGTGCTCGCCATTATGCATGCTTTGGCGAAGTTTAGACAGTATCTAGTTGGAGCCAAGTTTGTGGTGATGACCGACCACAATAGCCTTAGATATTTCTTGGAGCAGAGGGATTTGAATGAGAGACAACAAAAGTGGGTCAGCAAAGTACAAGCTTATGATTTTGATATAGAGTATATGAAGGGGAAGAAGAGCATTGTTGTAGATTGTGATGTCCCCTTTTTCGTGAGCATTAGAGTTCGAAGGATTAGCCGATCATTTGACCCTCGTAGGCTAGTGTGGTGGATTAGAGGGTTCAATTTGGGAGTTATGGAGCTCTTCAGGTGGTAGTTGTCAGTGTTCATCTCTCTAGATCCTTCTTATGTTCTGAGGCATTGATATTCAGAGGTCTCTGGGTCAGTTTTGAGAGACTTACTATTTATAGTAAGTCAGTAGATGTTAGAGAGGGACCCTTACTATTTTTAGTAAGGCAGTTGGATGCACAGTGGATACAATGGTTAACTCCTAGGTTTAGACAAAATTGAGAAATAATGATTATTTGTGGAGTTATGTTATTTAATTATTAATAAAGTGATTACTTTATTAATAATTAATTATAAAGTGCAATTATAAGGTTTTAAATTCACTTTATGTTTGATGGGGCCATGACCCTCATAAGGTCACTTAAAGTACATTAAATAATAATACTTAATGAACATCCATTTATTGAAGCTTTTATTAAAGTGAAAGACAAATATTAAATATCATTTAAAATGATTTAAAAGAGACATCTAGAAGGGATTGACCTATTTGGAGAAGTACATAAATGCCATCAAAAATAAATGAAGGAATCATTGGATCATTTTATGTCATGTCCCCTTCTAGTTGACATCTCTCATAGCAGTATGATTAGCCTATTATGCGACCCTCGTAGGCTGATAGGATGGATAGAGGGTCTTGATGGAGCTTGGCTTGGCTTCAGTTGTCAGTATTTGATCAGTTGGCTTTCGTTCGGGCTCATTCGGACACTTTTTGCTCGGATTTCTATTTTTAGTAGTTTTTGGCACTCAGCGGAGCACCCCTGCTATTTTTAGCAGTATGGTTTGGTCACGTGCAGAATCACTTCCTTATTCGTTAGCTTTAGACGGTTCGTGCATCGGGTATATATTTAGAGAGATATTAATATTTAATTTTGGAGCTTATATTATAGAGTTATAATATTTTAAATATTATAACTTAAGTGATTTTGGCTGAAGGGGTCACCCATCATGGAAGGGGCCATTTTAATTATATTTTATAATTAAAAATTTGATCAAAGACTATTGGAATAATTAAAAAGAAAAGTCAAATTTATTTTAATGATGCTTTTTGAAGGAATTCTCACTTTCAAAGGTTATAAGACTTTGCTTTGGAAATCGAGCTTAGTTATGTTATTAAATATTGGAAATTGATCAAGTCTTCAACCAGAGCACAGAAGCCAAGGGTTTCAGTCTCAGAGCATTGGGGAACGAGCCATCTCCAGTGAAAGCAATTCAGAGGTTGTAAAATATCATCCGATTTATTGCCAGGCAAAGAGATTTCTTCATCTAGGAGAGATCACAGAACGTTCACAGAACATTTGTTGTCAGAGTTTTCAGAGTGATATCCTTCCGGCGGGGATTCTACAATCAATGCGCCTATTTCATTTGTTGATTGCTGCTGTTTCAAGGCCGTACTATTCTGTACCAGGCCATACCTCCATTAAAAAGGGCGTACTTTCAAGTTCAAGCAAAACGCCTTCCATTTCCTCAGTCTGTCTCCACTAACAGGGGTGCCTATGCACTTGGCATTATTTTGGATCGTCTGACGGAGGGAGAAAGGGTTATTCATTGCTGCCGTACCAGATCAAGGGTATTCTTCATCTTGCTGCAAATCAGGTTTTTGAAACAATATTTTTACATTATCTTGTATGCATGCCAGAGATCTTCTATTGTAGTCTTCTGAAATGAATAATAAGATCATAGATTAGACATTTCAAAGGTTTACTGCCTCAATATTCGTTTATTTGAATTTATACAAATTTCTTGCAAAATCGCATTCTCCCTTTATTCAAGCAAAAATCACAAAAAATAAAAAATACATCAAAACAAACAAAAAAAAGTCAGATTCAGAAAACAGGGGAAACAAGGGTTTCTACAGTGGTATCAGAGCTAAATCCTGCCATCCCAAGGGTTTAGCAATCTTATGCAGCCACAGGAGTTTGGGTCATACAGGTATTATACATGCAGACGAGCCTTGATTGACAGGCAACAGAGTTTGAGCAGGCAACCGGGAAACATGGCTGACAGAATTGACAAGACTGACAGGGCAGGTATTCCTCATAACCCTAGAGATCAGGACAATGCAGAGGTTTTACATGCTCTCAGAGACTTACGAGCAGGTCAACGGCAGTCTAATGATGCATTACAGTAGTTGACAGTAGCACTGCAGAGATTGGGTACTCCGAGGAGACCGTCACCACATCGTGACAATGACAGGAGTGATGCAGGATCACGGAGAGCACCGAGGACTGCTTCTCAGACAGCAGACAGGCCCACTAGGCCCACTTTTGTGAGACAGGAGGCCGATGAGGCTATGGCAAGTGAGGAGCATGAGGAGTTGTTCGTCGATACACTTATGGCAGTGAACGAGGAGTGGGAGTTAGTACCACCTGAGGTCAGAGAGAGGATTAATTTTGACCGATTTATCACTCAGAGGAGAGAACATAACAGAGGTCGACAGGATTGGAGACCTAGACACCAGAATAATGATTTGAAATATGCTACGAATAGGCTCACTTTAGCGATGTTCGATGGTAGTGGCAAGGTGACAGCCCAGGCCTGGATTAGTAAGCTAGACACATTTCTTACATTGCGTCTGATGGCGGAGAGGGATGCTATCAGATATGCGACACTGCATCTTGAGGGGGTAGCTTACGACTGGTGGCACCACGAGATGGTGACATTACAGCATGACCAGATCACATCATACTAGGAGTTTGTTGATAGGCTGGTGGAGCGGTTTGACAGGAAGGATCCAGAATCCTACTTTAGAGACTTGGCTCAACTGAGACAGAGTGGCAGTCTAGAGTCTTATATTGGTGACTTTCAGAAGTTATCAGTTATGGTTCCGAATATTTCAGAGAGGCGACTGGTAGTGCTTTTCATGGACGGACTGACAGAGCCATTGAGAGGTTGGATCAAAGCCTTTGATCCTCCTTCATTACAGGAAGCGATGAAGAAAGCACGTAGTATGGAGTTGGCAGCACCATCTAGTAGATTTAACTCCAGAAATAATTCTTCTTTCAGGGACAATAAGGGCTTCAACAAAAACAGAGAGAATTCTGATTTTAACAAAGAGAAATCAAATTTTAAGAATGATTCAAAGGGTAAATCAGCAGCATCACCTTTGGATCGAGAGGCTCTTAACGATATACGCAGGAAGAAGCTTTGCTTCTACTGCAAAGGTCCCTATGACGCCAATCACGATTGTCCTTTGAGGCCTAAGGGCAAGGCAAATCGAGTGATCTGGGCTTACTACGAGGATTCGGAATCAGAAAATTCCGAACAACAGGAGAGTTCTGAGAATTCAGAGTCAGAGGCTTTAGAGCCCAAGGCAGAGACAGAGTCAGAACTTCAGATTCAGGAGGCACGCCTATCTAGCATCCAGCAGGAGGGTTCATTTAGGATTCGTGGAGTTTTGGCAGGACAGAGGGTCATTACCCTTCTTGATACAGGAGCCACACATAATTTTATCGATGCTAGATTTGTTGAGAAATGCGGACTCATCACTGAGGAGTTCGAAGGCATTAGGGTTAAGGTGGCCGACGGTTACACTCTTAGGTGTGAACGCATGATTAAGGATCTCCCTTTGCGCTTGAACAACTATGAGTTCAAGGCTAATTATTACGTAGTTAACATGGGAGATATTGATTTGGTCTTGGGCATGAAGTGGCTTCATTCACTTGAGGAAGTCACTCTTCGTCTCAAGGACATGGAGATCCGTTTTGATGTGGATGGGAAGACACATATTCTTAAGGCGATATGGGACAGTAACATCAAAACAATTTCTTTTTGTCAGATGGAGAGACTCATGCGACACGACATGGTAGAGTGGGCTGCCGAGTGCACATTGGCACTTATACAGGAGGGACAGCAGAAGACTGAGTATCATCCTGACATACAGCAGTTGAGAATCAAGCATGATAAGGTATTCAGTGATATTCCACTAGGGAGACCTCCAGACAGGGGCATTGAGCACATTATTGAGCTTGAGGAGGGCGCTAAGCCCGTTATGATTACTCCTTATAGACATCCTAAGCGGTTGAAAGATGAGATCGAGAAAACGATCAAGGAGTTGCTTGCTATGGGTCACATTCGACCTAGCAAATCACCATTCGCTTCTTCAGTAGTTTTGGTAAAGAAGAATGGCACCTTACGCATGTGCATAGACTACAGAGTCCTGAATAAGAGGACTATCAAAAACAGGTATCTGATACCTCATATAGACGAGCTTATTGATGAGCTCCATGGTGCATGCTACTTCACGAAAATAGACTTACGGTCAGGATATCATCCGATCAGGGTTCATGAGCAGGACATCGAGAAGATTGCTTTCCGTTGTCATTGTGGGCACTTCGAGTTTGTGGTGATGCCATTTGGGCTAACCAACGCTCCAGCTACTTTTCAGTCCATGATGAATAGGGTCTTCCATTCACTGCTGAGGAGATTTGTATTGGTCTTTTTCGATGATATTCTTATCTACAGCAGGACTTGGCAGGAGCATTTGGCTCATCTGGAGACCGTGCTCAGTATTCTGGAGAGGGAGTGCTTGTACGCCAAGGAATCCAAATGTGATTTGGGAATGACCGAATTGTTATACTTAGGTCATATTATCAGTGCAGAGGGAGTGCAGATGGATCCTGAGAAGATCTGCGCTATTATAGACTGGCCTACACCGGTGAACCTTACACAGTTGCGGGGATTTCTTGGTTTGTGTGGGTTCTATTGCAGATTCGTGAATGGCTATTCACGTCATGCAGCCCCGATGACAGATTTGCTGAAAAAGGGTGCATTTTGTTGGACTCCTGAGGCACAGGAGTGTTTTGTGAGATTTAAGGAGTTGATGACTACGTGCCCCGTGTTGGCACTACCAGACTTTTCGAAGCCTTTTGAGCTTCAGTGCAATGCATCAAGTGAGGGCATTGGAGCGGTGCTTATGCAGGACAAGCACCCTATTGTGTATGAGATTCGTAAACTCCGAGGGCCAGAGAGACTCTACAGCATTTATGATAAGGAGATGCTCGCTATAATGCATGCCTTGGCAAAATTTAGGCAATATCTTGTTAGCAGCAAATTTTGCATCAAAATTGACCACAACAGTCCTAGGGCAGCGAGATCTCAATGATCGTCAACAGAAGTGGGTTAGTAAATTGCAGGCATATGACTTTGATATCTCGTATATCAAAGGTACACAGAATGTAGTAGCTGATGCTCTTTCACGCAGGCCTTATCTGAGCTCTATGGTTCACATTTCTGAGGATTGGAGGCATATGATTGTGGTAGAGTATGCCAAGGATACATGGGCATCCAACATCATTGAGGGATCATCGATTGATACTAGATACACGCTTGTGAATGACTTGATCATTTACAAGAACAGGGTTTATTTGACCCCAGGATCAGAGGTGAAGAACATTATCATGCGAGCTTTTCATGACGTACCTACAGCAGGACATCCCAGGTATTTCAAAACCTATAGACAGATTCGGGAGAGATTCACATGGAAAGGACTTAAGGCAGATGTTCTTCAGTATGTGCGTGAGTGCCCTGTTTGTCAGCAGAACAAGCAGGAGAACACGTACCCGGCAGGATTATTGTAGCCACTTCCAATTCCTGACAGGAAGTGGGAATGCCTGTCGATGGACTTCATTACGGGCTTACCTAAAGCCCAAGGATGGGATTGCATATATGTGGTTGTGGATCAGCTGACGAAGTATGCCCACTTCTTTCCGATTACCACTACCTACACAGCTACACAGGTGGCAGAGGTTTTCTTCCGTGAGGTATTCAGACTACATGGATTGCCTCGGAGCATAGTGAGCGACAGGGATACTCGGTTCTTGAGTCACTTCTGGCAGGAGGTGTTCAGACTCTATGGGACTGAGCTTACACCGAGCACCAGTTACCACCCGCAGACAGATGGGCAGATGGAGATAGTGAATAAATGGGTGGAAGGTTATCTCAGGAATTATATTGCAGGGCAGCAGAAGGCATGGGTCAAATGGATTCATTTGTGTGAGTATTGTTACAACACGACATTCCATATGACCATTCAAATGTCACCTTTCATGGCGCTGTACAGTTATGAGGCGCTGAGTTTTTTGGATTTGCTACTGAGTGACAGTAGAGTGCCGAGTGCTGGAGACTTGTTGTAGGAGAGTCAGGATACTATGAGGGCTCTCAAGGAGAATATTGCCAAGGCACAGAATCAGCAAAAGCAGTACACAGATCAGAAGAGGACAGAGAGGTCTTTTGATGTGGGCGACATGGTTTATCTTATGCTGTAGCCCTACCGTCAGTCTACTCTTAGGAAGAGTGGGTTAGAGAAGCTTAAGCCACGATATTACGGTCCTTTCAGGATCCTGAGGCGTGTTGGAGAGGTGGCTTACGAGCTAGAGCTTCTAGCAGAGAGCAGGGTACACAATGTTTTTCATGTGTCACATCTCAAGAAGGCGTTGGGACACCGTGTGGTACCTTCTGCAGTTTTACCTCCCTTAGACGATGAGGGAAAGTTGATTCTAGTACCTGAGTCTATCCTAGAGTACAGAGAGAGACAGTTGCGTAGGAGGACTATCAGGGAATATCTGGTGAAATGGAGAGATTTTCCTGTGGAGGATGCTACATGGGAGAGCGAGGATATGCAGCATCCAGAAGGAGATTGCTTGAGGACAAGCAATTTCAGAGGGGCTGACTGTCATGTCCCCTTCTAGTTGACATCTCTCATAGCAGTATGATTAGCATTATGCGACCCTCGTAGGCTGATAGGATGGATAGAGGGTCTTGATGGAGCTTGGCTTGGCTTCATATTGTTTTGTCGGTTGGCTTTCATTCGCTCATTCCACTTTTATGGATTGCTATTTTTAGCAGCTTTTGGCACTGAGCACTATTTTAGCAAGATGTTTTGGTCACGTAATCACTTCCTTATTCTGGCACGTTCGCATTGGGTATATATTGAGAGAGATATTAATATTTAATTGATTTAATTAAATATTAATTATTGGAGATTATATTATAAAGTTATAATATTTTAAATATTATAACTTAAGTGATTTTGGCTGAAGGGGTCGCCCATCATGGAAGGGGCCATTTTAATTATATTTTATAATTAAAAATTTGATCAAAGACTATTGGAATAATTAAAAAGAAAAGTCGAATTTATTTTAATGATGCTTTTTGAAGGAATTCGCACTTTTCAAAGGTTATAAGACTTTGCTTTGGAAATCGAGCTTAGTTATGTTATTGAATATTGGAAATTGATCAAGTCTTCAACCAGAGCACAAAAGCCAAGGGTTTCAGTCTCAGAGCATTGGGGAATGAGCCATCTCCAGTGAAAGCAATTCAGAGGTTGTGAAATATCATCCGATTTATTGCCAGGCAAAGAGATTTCTTCATCTAGGAGAGATCACAGAACGTTCACAGAACATTTGTTGTCAGAGTTTTCAGAGTGATATCCTTCCGGCAGGGATTCTATAATCAATGCGCCTATTTCATTGAGATCTGGCAATTTAAGGAAGGGCCGCACTTTTTATTTGTTGTTTGCTGTTGTTTCAAGGCCATACTATTATGTACCAGGTCGTACCTCCATTAAAAAGGGCATACTTTCAAGTTCAAGCAAAACGCCTTCCATTTCCTCAGTCTGTCTCCACTAACAGGGGCGCCTATGCACCTGGCATTATTTTGGATCGTCTGACAGAGGGAGAAAGGGTTATTCATTGCTGCCGTACCAGATCAAGGGTATTCTTCATCTTGCTGCAAATCAGGTTTTTGAAACAATATTTTTACATTATCTTGTATGCATGCCAGAGATCTTCTATTGTAGTCTTCTGAAATGAATAATAAGATCATTTATTAGACATTTCAAAGGTTTACTGCCTCAATATTCGTTTATTTGAATTTATACAAATTTCTTGCAAAATCGCATTCTCCCTTTATTCAAGCAAAAATCACAAAAAATCAAAAACACATCAAAACAAACAAACAAAAAGGCAGATTCAGAAAACAGGGGAAACAAGGGTTTCTACATTTTACATATTGGATTTGTGCTTTTGGACAGCTCCGCTCTTAAGGATGGAAACCTAGGGTTTTTAGAATTTTTGATCAATGGGAACGGAAAATCTCATTGATTGGCATAACTAAGGTTGTGAAAGATCTTCCGAAGGGTTGCCCATGGATTGGATTCATCCAGGAGTCAACTTTGTGCTTCAAAGGATTTAGAGGAGAGATTCAGAATAAGGGTTTCATCATCTTGCAAGATTAGAAGATTGTTTCCGGGTATACATTTGGCTATAAAATCTTTGAAGAATAAATGAATAAAGATTTATGCTTGGAGCATTTGTAATTGTTTTACATTATCTAAATTAGTCTTTATTTCCAGCATTCTATGCATTTGTCATTTATGCATTATCATATCAAAAAAACAAAAAATTACAAACCCTCATCACTCAACATCAGTTATTGGAGGTTAGAGACAACAGGTCTCTTACATTGGTATCAGAGCGGTTGCTTGCCATCCTGTGTTGGTTCGCAAAAAAAAAGTAAAAAAAAAAGTTTCAGAATATTGGGGTTTCAAGAGTATGTCTTTGCAGAGACAATCAAATTAAAATATTAATATTCAGACCGGGGTTGTTGCAATGACAATGGTTGCTTATTTTTAAGGGTTGACAATCTCTGGAGATAGCAAATATTTGAAGATTACTGTTTAGAAGGAAATCGTGGCACTTATGCCAGTGTGGGAAAGACATTACCATCCAAGAGAGATCGAATTCATATAAGTATTGGGCTTTGGATAAAGCCAAAATAACACTTGGTTGACCTTGCGGGAAAAGACAAAGGGACAAAAATAATATCGATTTTAAAAAATGGGAAGCTTCAGATTAAGGTAAGAACAAAATTAAGGAAGAGAATACTTTTGTGATGAAATGCCGTCTCTCCCATAAGGGAAATTGGGAGCTGCTTCCATATATCTCCAGTCGACCGATATTCACTAAGACATAGCATTTGAATTAATCGAGTGCTGCTTGGGAGTAAAGACAAATCAAAATTGCAAGTTACAATAGGAGATGCCTGAGTTTATTGCTAATGCCACTTGGGCATGAGTAATCGAAGTCAAAAGATGAGACACGACACTCACCATTCATTCTGAGGTGTCGACTTTAAAATTATGGACGAGGAAAAACATTTGTTAATGGCGAATAAGATGTGTCTTGCTGACTAGTGAAATCTTACGCTAAAAACAAATAAGGAAGCTGATCGATAAGGAAAATAAAGGCGCTATAGAAAGAGAAATTATTTTTTTCAAATAAAGCCTCTGCTCCTCAATATTAAATCGTGGGAAATTGGTTGAAGGTTAATTGGGAGGTGTCTGCTGTAGCCACCCATGTTGCCATTAACAAATAAATAAAAATTACGATGGATTGAAGTTAGTCGATATTCATTTAGGAAGCCACGTGATCATTGGTTCCAGCTAAAGCTATTGTTGTTGTGATAAGGAGAGTGATGTCCTATTATTTCATCACGTTGCTATCGGTTTATCCTTAGTTAGTGGGTTCCTTCTCTACCATCGGGTGCTGCCTGTGTGGTAGCTACCAACCGGTGCCAACTCACTCAGATAGCGGTGGACTATTCCCTTTGGCTTCTTGACTTCATTGGATATCCTTCGCTGAATCAAAAGTATATTTGGTAGACTCTCCAAAAGAGAGTCTATGAAGTTACTGTAATGTCCCCTATTCAGTAGTGATTGTTCTGTGGACCGTTAGCCTATTTTGGAGACTCGTAGGCTAGTCAGAGGCTGGAATTAAGGTTTCCAAACTTCTTAGAGGTTGTTTTCGGGTATTCTGGAGTTCATTTTTGGAGTTGATAAAATTGGTTTGCGGATTCTTTATGGGTTTTCAGAGAGCTTAGCAACGGTGGCGCATGTGCTTCATTCTGGGCAACTTTTAGAATTTACTATTTTTAGTAAATTCTATTTTTGGCTGTGGATAGGTTGGGTTCAGTTCAGTTGGTCCTCTTCTTCAGATGGTTCAGTTGGTATTGTTGTTTTTGGCCCTTGGGTGCATTTTTATGGAGAGATAAGTTATTTTCATATTATAATGTTTTATTTTAATATTATGACCCCTTGGCCTAGCAGTCTAACTTCATGTTGTTTTAAAAAGGGGGACTTTATGGGTGAATGCATCATCAGGAGAAAGATTAAATATTTTGAAGGTTCAAAAATGCTCAAGGTGAAAAGGGACGCCAACTTTGGAAGTGCATGGCATTTTATATTATTTCTCACCTCTCTTAAGTGGGACGCCATTTTGAAGAAGGCTGGTCAAAAGTCAAAATTTATGCCAAGTGTTGTGGGGCGCACCTTCTAGAAGTTGCATGAGTTTCTCTCCAAAATCTATATAAGGAGACTACCTCTCTTCATTCTGGTTATCTTTTGTCTACCATATTGTTATGCTGCTGGATTGACTTCGTGCACTCACTTCGAGGAAAGCATACCTCCTAGCAATGGCTCATCTTCTTGCTTGAAAGATAGCAACTAGTTGAGAGTTAGATTGTAGTAGGGTTGTTTAGCATTGTAGTTGAGCTTTCTTGCATTTTGTAGTTGATGTTCAAGCATTTGTCATATTCTGGAGTTGCTGATATTGCATTGCTGTAGGTAGTTTTCATTCATATCTCAAAAAATAAAAGAAATATTGTTCTGGGTGTTTGTTCTATCTGTTTCTCTACTTGGGGCAACCCTTATTGCAAGTTTGTGGAATTTTTAATGTAGATTCTGATTTTTCCAATCTAAATCGCCCTTTTAAGAGGGCCATACCATTCTGAGGTTGCTTTGGGTTTCGTGAAAAATAAATAATGGTTGTTTGGAGTGGTTTTAGGAATTCATCTTGGGCGCCATCATCCTTAGAGTAATCTGCACTTGATTTCTTGTCAATTGAGTGAGATTTGAGTAAGATATAAGCATTTGAGTGAGTTGTTAGGTTGTTGGTCTGTCATATCAGTCCTATAGAAATGCAAATTTGTCAGGAGTCTGAGTCTAGAAAGGTTTACTAAATGTTGAGGAAGAATATTGCAGCATTGAAGAATTTGAATCTCTAGGCTTTAGCCAACATTCTGACATATTGTAAGCTGATTAGTAGTACTATCAGCCATTCTCCTCTTAATCTCTCATTTACTCTATTGTACTTCCCACTGAATAAGTGGAAGAGGCTAGGTTGCTGCATATTTACTTTCAGTTAGTAGTTGTAGGGACCCTCTGACCATATGCTCGCCATCACTCGGCGCCATTCTTGGTTAGAGTTACTTTAGCTCATCTTGCATTGGATCCTCTGACCATATGCTCGTCTGTCCTAGATGCATTCTTGGTTAGAGTTATCTTTCAGTTTGCATCTGCATTAGATCCTCTAACCAATGCTCACACCTTGCCCACATCGGGATTTTGGTGTACATTCTGGTTAGAGTTACTTTCCGCATTGTTTTGGTTTAGAGCTAACCTTAACGGGTGCGTGTTGATTGTACTTGCATTTGAAAAAACAAAAAAATTATTCCGGTTCAATGCATATTTAAGTGCATTGAAAGTCATTTTAGTAAATAGGCTGAATATGATAATAACTCAAATCAAAGGAAGAATGTGTTAACCTATTGGTATCATTACATATGCTCCAATATTCCCATATTGGAGCATATTTTAAGGAGGATGGTACGGCCTCAAGTAATGACTATTCCCTTTGGCTTCTTGACTTCATTGGATATCCTTCGCTGAATCAGAAGTATATTTGGTAGACTCTCCAAAAGAGAGTCTATGAAGTTACAAACTCAAAACTTTAGAATATAAACAGAGTGTGGATTGTCATTCCTTTATCAACTGTCAATATCTTGGCATTGGGTATCTAAGGAGTTGTTGTTGCTTTTGGAACTGTGTTGAAGGGAAATTCTAAATCTGAAGGTGAATCGAATAAATATATGAGAGAATTGCAGCGGTTCACAAAAGACAAGATCTGGACTGTTTTACAAAAAAGAAAAACAAAATAAAGACAAAAAATTGAGCTGCGTGGATTGACTATATAAGAGCCAACATATTTGAGCTGGCATTTGACTTCTGCAGCTGTTATCATTTTAACACAATCATTATTCTATCATATATTCAGTCAACTGTTAATGGTAATTTGATATTTTCTTGCTTGTGCAAGTCTAATATAAATTGTCAATGCTGCTACTGAACAGTTGTAATACTGTGGTTGGTATTTTTCCATCTTAATGTATTGATTGAATATATACAAAACTGAGTTAGTGCAGTGTCTGGAAAATTATTTTGCTACATTTGATGTATGACACTTGAGAAACCCATTCTACTCATTTGATGATATAATCAGTTTCATTGTTTTTGGTCAAGTTTTAAAATAAGTTCAAGCAATGGAGAAATAATGGACTCGGGTGATAGAAAATGGTTAGCCAAGATGTTTTATAAACAGGGTAAAAAACTTAGCAAATCATCACAATCCAGATTTGATACATTGTGTATTCTGAGTAGGCTAGAAGAAATTTTAAGTCTTGTAGAACAGTCACCTTCAGCATTGCTTCAGATAGCGATGGTTCCTGCATGGAAAGCTTTGGGACACAATGACAATGAGATTAGACTCACGGTTGCCCTATGCATAGGTCAATTTTTGAGGATCACAGCTCCTCTAGTGCCTTGTGACACGATCACCATGGGTGAGGTTTTTCAGGTGATTGTTGATAGTATGGTTGGAATTGGTGACATTAGTAGTCCTACTTATGCACAGAAAGTTAAGGTCTTAGAGCTAATGGCATAGGTTAGATCATGTGTTGCCATGCTTGATTTCAACCAACATGTTCTTGTGTTGCAGTTATTCAGACTCTTTCTAGAGTCCATTAGTTCGGGGCATGACAGGTGTATATAGGATTACATGAGAGATATCATGATTTCCATTGTTGATAACATTGATAGCATATCTTTGCCCATCATGACACTTCTTCTAGCAGTTCGCAAGTGAGAGAAATTGATTTCTCCAGCTGCTTATGTGTTGGTAGGCAGTGTCTTTGATCAGTGTAAAGACAAGTTGGGACCTTATTTGATTGAGGAGAAGCAAGTGCAGGAAAAGAAGGTGAGATCTGTGGAGAATGTGGTGACTGTTAGCGCTCAGGATGATGTTATTAGTCATGATAGCAAGTCTGATTTTCATGACAGTAGTGTTGAAATTTTGTATCAGCATGAGACAACAATGACTACACATGTGCAAGATGCTTCTATTGAGTTGTCACATTAAGGTACTCAAGATTTGGGTACTAATGGTGCAATGTGTGATGTGGATTCATGTCATGGTGAGTCTGATTTTCTAGATCAGACCTTAGGAAACAAGCTAGGAGGTTCATATGTTGACATGGAATCCTAGGATTGTGAGTTGGATGGACATGCAATTATATTTGAAGCAGAAGTGTGCGAAGAGAATGTTAAAACAGAAACTTCTACCCTTCCAGTGGAGCCATCCTCTGAGGTACATAGCAGTAGTACCTTAGTTATTGATGTGTGCACAGTTGATTGCACACACAATGCTGCTTATCATGAGGTGAGTGATGTTGATAGAGCCTCATATCATAGTGCAGACTTTGATTCAAAGAGCTTGCATGGGATTCATGAGTTTCAGAGACCTCATTATTTGGTTGGGCAACTTAAGGTCAAAGCATGATTGCCACAACCATAGAGCACTTTGATGTTGCTTGTCAGATGTTGGCTACCTTTGGTTGGAGTACTGCTTTGACAGATGAGCACGGTGATAGTGGTTTTTCCCTTGCAAAGTTACATGCACTTCAAGAAGCAATTGGAATGATGAAACAAAATTACCTACAACTACTTGCGGATAGGGATTTCCTTCTCGAGTGGGATTGCATCTATTATGATGCATTGAAGGGAAAGGAGTAGGAGGTTGATGAGCTCACTCATGAGCTTGAGGTGACCATGGACTCGTTGAAGAGCAGTTAGTTGTCCCTTCAAGAGTCACAGTCACGGATAGAGGAGCTTACCGTGGAGTTCAATTTGGCACAATCTACACCATCTACAAATACAGTTTACGTTTCTATGGCAGCAGTTGGCCACAAGCATATATCCACAAATTATAGCTGTGAGCAAGTGGAGGATGTGGTTACATCTGTCATAGATGTTGGTGCAGTTAATTCAGATGGGATGAGTGCATTGGTTGAGAGCAGTAGAGAACCACTTGTTGCACCAGGTTCTCTTGAGATTAGACCCATGTTAGGCGATGTAGAGCAGGTGTTTGAGAGCTCTTGTGAGGTGATAGTTGATTCTTTTGAGAGTTATGTGACAGACCCCGTTGCCACTCTATTGTCATCACGGGAGATACGTTGGGCATCATCCAGTATGGAGATTGGTACTCATGTAGATTTTTTTCCCTCTCCTAGAAGCAATTTAGTCATTTCATCCCATGCAGTTGAATTGTTTCCCCAGGACTATGATGGTCAACCATTGACAGAGGTGGGAGCATTTTATCTTGATTGCATAGTGAGGAGTGCTCATCACTTCTCCTTTAGTCCACACATAGAGGAATTGATGGTGCGTCAATGTGGAATGGCTCAGGGTTTATACCATCCGTTGTGAGATAGGAGTTTGTCATCCTCAGAAGATGGGATTAGTGGCTACAAGTACCCAACTTAGTTGTTTGTGGGGGATTACTTGTAGGGACAATAGTCAGTTATCCATCATTCTGATATGTATACAACAGGGCTTGCTACTTCTATGTCGTAGAGTTTTCATACTTGTACATGGTTACAGGGTGACTATGGTGTCAGTAGGCATGATGGCTTGGTTAGTTCTCACATCCATGAGGGTTTTAGCAGAGAACAGAGAGAGAATTGGTGTAGCAGATGCTTCTAGATGTTCTTATCTCCTCATGATAGATGGATGTGAGTTTAGATTGTATTGGGATCTAGGTGGTGACAGGCTTGGCACTGAATATTGGACAAGTCCCATTGGGTTGCTTCACCATTTTCAGCATGGTGAAGTTGGAGACAGTAGAGCGCAATGGAAGTCTGAGGATGTCATACACGATATACTTCCATTCTGGGTTTGGGATCCAGGGATTGCTTGCACAACTGTGTTTATGCTGGTGCTATAGAAGTCAATTAGAGATGTGTGGGACATTTCATAGTTCTTCTTTTGGGCCTTCTGAGGGGTGTGTTTCGTTGCAGTAGAGATTGCTTGGGAACAAGCAATTTCAGGGAGGGCAGACTGAAATGTCCCCTTTTTTGCTAGCATCATATTTCAAAGGATTAGTCGATCAGTTGACCCTCGTAGGCTAGTGTGGTGGATTAGAGGGTTTAGTTTGGGAGTTATGGAGCTCTTCAGGTGGTAGTTGTTAGTGTTCATCTCTCTAGATCCTTCTTATGTTTTGAGGCTTTGATATTCAAAGGTCTCTAGGTCAGTTTTGAGAGACTTACTATTTATAGTAAGTCAGAGGATGTTAGAGAGGGACCCTTACTATTTTTAGTAAGGCAGTTGGATGCATAATGGATACAATGGTTAACTCCTAGGTTTAGACGGAACTGAGAAATAATGATTATTTGTGGAGTTATGTTATTTAATTATTAATAAAGTGATTACTTTATTTATAATTAATTATAAAGTTCAATTATAAGGTTTTAAATTCACTTTATGTCTGATGGGGCCATGACCCTCAAAAGGTCACTTAAAGTAAATTAAATAATAATATTTAATGAGCACCCATTTATCGAAGCATTTATTAAAGTGAAAGACATATTAAATATCATTTAAAATGATTTAAAAGAGACTTCCATAAGGAATTTACCTATTTGGAGAAGTATATAAATGTTTGTGATTGGGTGAAAATACGTGTTAGAAAATGAGCAGCAAACAAAAGAGTGCAAACAGCAAATATAAACACCCTACACCTCAAGATTGGGCAAATGATTAACTTAACAAAACAAAATGGAACATTTTACCTTGTTGAGTTGTCCTTTGGTTGGCCCTTCGATCTTTGATGTTGTATATGCTCCTTGGATGGCAAAAGATGCAAGTGTGGGATGCAAGATGGATGGAAAATAGGTGAAAATGGATGCAAATGCAAGTATTTTGGCTAAGTATGGCTCAAATGAAAAATTTGCAAGAGTTTGGCTAGCACAATGATCTCTCTCCAAAATGAGAGAAAAGAGGGGGTATTTATAGAGAATTTTGAATTCTCTAGGGAAATAAATGGTTGAGATTAAACCAACATGGCCAAGATGTGGAGCTATGGTGAGTTGAGAACTCACAAGACCTCACATCTTGACATGTGGCATGTGAAATGGCTTGAGAAAGATGATGTGTAAATGAGTTGGAAGGAGAGTACATGACATGGAGGTACTATTGTCAAATAAAGTTTGCACCCTTGCTAAGCTATTAACTGTAGCAACCTATTGACACATGGGAACACTTCGAGGTTGTGGGTGACCTAGGAATGAAGATGACCTCCAGATTACGGGCTGGTTCCCGTTAAGATATCTTGAGAAAACTAAAGAATGATAAGGAAAAAAGTAAGAAGGATATAATTGAATTTAAAACCTATCACTAACAGGTGATACACCAAAGATAAAAATATGACAATACTGCAGAAAACTCACAGAAAATCTCAATAGAGTTAAACAATCTCAAAATATAGAGATTTAGGTTTATAAAAATCGAGTCTATGTAAGGTTCTGACTGTTTTAATGCTTACACAAGGAAAACAAAGATGTTTTCAGAGATATAAATGCAATAGAAAGAGATCACTAACATAAACTTGCACTATGACATAATATTCTTTGCATCCAGTACTGAAGGAATTTGATAAAATAAAGGATCACACAAAATTTTATCATGTAACTCACAACCAGTCACTAAAACAACAAAGAAAATCTGTGAAGGAAATGACTTTCTATTGAGAAAATAAGGAGTCTTTGTGTTACAAATCTATAGTATTCATGAAAATGAGTTACAAAGTCTGAATCATAGTTGAAAAACTCGGACTCGGCAATAACTCGGCAAGGCCAATTTTTTTGAAAACTCGGGACTCGGCAAAAACTCGGGGAAAAACTCGGCAATAACTCGGCAAATTTATCGAACATTTGAAAAAATACACAATTTTTAAAAATATTCTTCAAATCCTTGTATGAAATTATGAATCATTATGTGCATGTAATCATTTTACTTCATATTAAATACTTGTGTTTTCATATACTATGTAAAGTTTACAATTTTACACAATTAGTATGAACCAATTTATATTTTAATGATATTTAAATCTTAAATAAAGTTACACTTCGAAACCTTTCAAATTAGAAAAGAATAATTATAAATTTATACATATTATATATATTCATTAGAAATAAACTATATATATATAGAGAATAATTAAATTTGTATAAATTTATATATAATAAATAATATATATGTATAAATTTAATTAGATAATATAATATGTATAAATTTATATATAATTAAATAAACTATATATATAAATATAATAAAGAAACAAACAATATATACAATATTATATAAAGAATAATTAAAGTTACATATAATTAAATTTGTTGTTTATCGTTTATACATTAATCATATATTGTTTATATATAAATAATTATAAATTTATACATATTATATAAATTGTTTATTTAGTATTTTATATATTATATATATTATTACAAATTTCACCAACAAAAATATAAAGCTAAATATTTGATTTAATAAATTATTTTATAGAACTATTGTTTCGAAGCAATTTTTTTGCCCTTTCGCTTCAAGCCCGATCGCATTCAAACCAGATGCAGGCATAAGCAAACTAAAAATCATGATTTTTTTGGGAGAAATGAAGTCGCGTTTTTAACCTACGACAGACCTCTAAAAATCGTGAGATTGTAATGGCGCCCTCGCTGTTCGTCACGTCGCGTCCATCTTTTGCAACTGTTCGCCGAAAATTGCCCTGGTTGCGGTCGCCGTCGGGAGTTAGATGATAAAAGAGCACATTAGAAATTAGGGTTCACTTTTCCGCGACCTCATACCTCTTCGTGCTGCGTTTTTCTCCATTGACGCGCGCATTTTCGCGATTTTTTACTCAGAACGCGCTGCGATTTTTTGCTTTAACTCGTCGGCGAGTAATGCTGCGAGTTACTCGGCTGAGGATTTGCAACGCGATTACTCGCGCTTTAGGCGAGTAATACGCGATTTTTTCAACTATGGTCTGAATAATGCTCTTTCAACAATCTCCTAACCAAGAACTGCTTTACAAAAAAGGCAAAAATGCCATATATACCAAAGAGTGTCAGCCCCTAGGGGTTACAAAAATATCCACCTCCTGAAGGATCTTCCTTTAGATCTTTTGAAGGAAGTTAATGCTGCATCTCCACTATCCATGTCGGTGGAAAGTTGCTCCAGGAATGGCCTCCTTGATCTTTTGCAACGCCCACATTAACTTCTGGTCTCGTGTCTATCCTCTAACCTCCTTATCGAGCTGCTTTGAATGCTCTTGAGCTCAGAGCAGATCCACGTCGCTTTCATTTTGTTGATGTTCTTCGCAGGGGGAAAACTGCCACGGCTCCCCTGTAGCTCACTCTGATTGGTTGAACAGATGCTTCATGGGGGCGCCAAACGGTCAAAGGTCATTTAGATTGAATCGCATGTCGGTGAGACACTGACCGTGTCTCCCCAATGCGATTATGCCCTTCAGCGATTATCGACATAGCTCACTACGTCGGTAAGAGCTCATAGCGAGCCCAAAAGTCATATCGACATCCATAGTGGCGGTCACCCAGACCATCGGCAAGACCTTTCGCATTCGGGAAGACCTCACGGCGAGCCCTCATCATTATACTACTGTGCTCCTCCGTCGGCAAGACACCCATGTGTCGGTGAGACCTTCTGCCGAAGGAAAAACTCTATACCGAGACCCTTCATTGGTTAGAAGGATCTCATACCTTCACTGAGAGATCATGGCGACTCTACTTTCCTTTGCCCTGAGCTCGCATCCTTTCATTTCGGCAAGACTGCCTTGCAGTCGGGAAGACCTCATGTCGAATTCATTCCACTTCAGCGAGACCACCTTCGATCGGTGAGACATTACACCAATCGAGCCTTCTGTCAGTGAGTGCAACTCCTTTGGCAAGACTTCGCCCTGTCGGCCAGACGTTAGACCGATGTCAAACTCTCTCAGCGAGGTCACTTCATCTTGGCAAGACCCTATCGGGTCAACAAGACCTCACGGCGAACACCTTCTTTCGCCGATGCCGCTTCCTCTCTTGTCGGGGAGACCACCACTAGTTGGCAAGACCTCTCGCCGAGCTTGTTTCCTTCGCCGAGACCGCTTCACCTCTGCGAGACCTCACCTCGATGGTGAGACCTTACAGCGAAGCCCCCATATCGTCGTCGAGACCTTGGCCTATCGGTAGGACATCTCCCCGAGGTCACTCTCCTATGCTGAAGGCACTCTGTTTCGGTGAGACATCATTCGGTCATCGAGACATCTTTCTGAGCTCCTATTTCTTCAGCGAGACCTTACGCCGACCTTAATCCCTCTCGGCGAGACTTTCGCTATCAGTGAGACCTTCCGCCAAAGCCACCACATTACACCAAAGGCATTCATTTCGGTGAGACCGCCCGTGGTCGGCAAGACTTCACGCCGACGATACCTCCCTTCGCTGAGATGTCCTTGTGAAAAACTATCAGCATGATCTCCTTCCAAGCAGAGAGATACATGAAGACTCATGGCGACCCGAATGTCTTGGCGACTGGTTTATTCAACCAAATAGGATGCACTGCTAGTTGGCAAAACAATAGGAAGGTCTTGCCGACGTCCTTCTCTGATGAGTTTTGTGCCAAAAATGATTGAGGCGAGGCTTTCCAATAGACTTCCCTGTGAGGTAGCACCAGATAAGGACCTAACTCTCAATGCAAATGTTTTCTTTCAGTTGGCCTTCATGAACACTGGGAAACATAGGTTACCCTGCCTAATTGAGCCCGTAGGTGAAAATTGGGTAACAGGTACTTACATAGTACCTTGGGATTTAGACAAGATCTCCTCATAAAGGAGGTCCTTGTCCCCATGTGGGTGAGAGGACATGTGAGGAATTAAAAACTCCTCAAATATCCACATGGGAATGAGAGAAAGAATTTAAATTTTTTTGAAATGCATTGGGGGATTAAATGTGAATTAAAAATTCACATGGGGAAAGGGGTGCCTTCTCCAATAGGGGAAAGGGGTGCCTTCTCCAATAGGAGAAAGCCTTTAATAAGGTTGACTTAGGACACATTCCATAAATGACATGGGGATTAGGTCGACCTAATTAAGTGATTAAGGTTGTGCAAGTACCTAATTAGACAAATTAATGACATATTAGAGGCAAGTGGGAGATTATGAAGAGTTCACATGTGGCTTGATGTGACCAGTCAAAGATCACATGGGGAAGAGAAAAAGGAATTTAATATTCCTTGGAAGGATAAAAGGAATTAAAAATTCTTTGAGAGGTTGATTAGGTTAGATAATGAAGGATTAGAGGAGGGTTAGGTGGCTAAGAGAGATTAGAGGCCAACTTGCAAAAGTTGGAGGATGTGACACATCCTAATCAAGGATTAGGCATGTGCACATTCCTAATGATGAGATTAGGAGAATAATTAGGATTAGATAAGGTATGTAATATGTGAGGAATTAAATAAATGTCATATTTATTTAATTCATTTGATGAAAAGGAGGATTAAAGAGATAAGGTATTTATTTATTAAATAAATACCTTAGGGATTTGGCAGAATTAAGGATATTAATTAAATAATAGCGATATTATTTAATTAATGCAAATAAGGGGATGTTTAGATGAAAAGGGGATAAATTTGGGTAAATTAAGTGTCCAAATTTAGGTGTCTACAATGCCATCGAAAAGAAATGAAGGAATCATTGGATCATTTTACATATTGGATTTGTGCTTTTGGAGAGCTCCGCTATTGAGGATGGAAACCTAGGGTTTTCATAATTTTTGATCAATGGGAACGAAAACTCTCATTGATTGGTATAACTGAGGTTGTGAAAGATCTTCCGAAGGGTTGCCCGTGGATTGGCTTCATCCAAGAGTCAACCTTTTGCTTCAACGGATTTAGAGGAGAGATTCAAAATAAGGGTTTCATCATCTTGCAAGATCAGAAGATTGTTTCTAGGTATGCATTTGGCTGTAAAATATTTGAAGAATAAATGAATAAAGATTTATGCTTGAAGCATTTGTAATTGTTTTAGATTTTCCAGATTAGTCTTTATTTCCAGCATTCTATGCATTTGTCATTTATGCATTATCATATCAAAAACACAAAAAAATACAAACCCTCATCACTTAGCATCAGTTATCGGAGGTTAGAGACAATAGGTCCCTTACATAGATTCCCTTTCCAGGAGACCTTTACCTTGTTCACTTTTTGAGATTTCCGCAGATTGGAAATCCCTCTTGCTAGTAGAGTATTCTAAGAATAAGTGTGCTTGTGAGTTGATGGATGGATTGATTTAGGATGACAGGTATCGGGTAGTGGATGATGTGATTTTCTATAAGGACAAAATCTACCTAGTGCCAGAATCTTAGCTGAAGGAGAAGATATTGCAAGCTTCTCATGACACCCCCTTGGTAGGCCACCAGGGCTATTTCAAGACTTATAGACAAATCAGAGAGAGGTTCTCATGGAAGGGCCTCAAGGATGACGTCTTGAGACATGTTAGGGAGTGTGTGACTTGTCAGCAGAACAAGTTAGATCATACCCATCCAGCCGGATTGCTACAGCCATTACCCATTCCAAAGCAAAAATGGGAAATCATATCTATGGACTTCATCACAGGTCTACCTAAGGTGCATGGGAGAGATAGTATCTTCGTGGTGGTGGATCGGTTGACGAAGTATGCTCGCTTTTTTGCTATTCCATCAAAGTACAAGGCTCCACAGGTGGCTGAGTTGTTTTTCAGAGAGTTTTTTCAGATTGCATGGATTACCTAGGAACATAGTTAGCGACAAGGATAGTAGATTTCAGATTGCATTCTGGCAGGAGCTGTTTAGATTGGCTAGCACTGAGTTGACTCTGAGCACAAGTTACCACCCTTAGATAGAAAAACAAACATAAATTGTGAACAAATGGATTGAGGGGTACTTGCACAATTACATTGTTGGGAAACAACGAGCATGGATTAGGTGGTTGCATTTAGGAGAATATTGTTATAATACCACACATCATATGTCCATTGGGATGAGTCCTTTCTAAGATTTGTACGGATATGATGCGCCTTCATTTACGAAGTTGGATTTTGGTGAGAGCAGGGCTCCCAAAGCCAAGGATTGGATTCAGGAGAGTCAAGATATCTTGAGGGCATTCAAGGATAATCTCCAGGTGGCACAAAATCAACAAAAGACATATGTTGATAGACATAGGGTGGAGCGCAGTTTTGAGGTTAGTGATTTGGTATATCTTTGCTTGTAGCCTTACAGACAGTCTTTTCTTAAGAAAAGCGGAGCAAAGAAGCTCAAGCCCAGATTCTATGGACCATACAAGATTATTAGGAGGATTGAAGAGGTACCATATGAGTTGGAGCTTCTTGAGAGCAGCAAGATTCATACTGTATTTCATGTTTTGTGCCTCAAAAAGGCACTAGGCTAGCAGGTTATTTCTTGTACTGAGCTTCCTCCATTGGATGAGGAGAGACATTTGGTTCTTGTTCCCAAGGAGATTATAGATACATGAGAGAGGAGATTGAGGAACAGGGTGGTGAAGGAGTATTTGGTGAGATGGAGAAATTTACTAGCAGAAGATGCCACATGAGAAAACGAGTAGATATTACAGCACCCGAGTCTGTAATTGCTTGAGGACAAGCAATTTTAGGAAGGGAGGACTATAATGTCCCCTTCTTGATGATTGTTGGGACATTATTTTAGCCTTTATTATTCCCGAAGGCTAAAATGGAGAAATAAGGGAATAAATTATTAAATTAATTATTTATAAAGTTATCTCAAAAATAGATATCATAATATGACTTTATATTTAATTAATTTAATAAAAGTGACTAAAATAATATGATACATTAAAAAGTCACTTGAATAATAAAATAATAAAATATTCTAGAAGCTTCTTGGTGGTGATTGTAATTTATTTAAAAGGAGTTTTGGAGAGCATTGGAGACATCTTGAGTTGCATATTCATCTACTTGTGTTGAAGAGCTTGAATGCTTGAAGACTTTCCTGAGGGTTTGAATACTCTAAGGTACTGGTTTTGATTGTGAAATATCAATCCTAGCTGGAAAAGAGTGGAAGATATTTTAGTCTTTCACATGGAGCAAAATTTTGTGGCCAATGGCCAAATTTTGGGCAATTAAGGAAATCGATTCTAGGAGATAATTGCAGATTTGTATGAAGCATTTTCTAGTCCAAGACAAGGACGATTTTGTGAAGAGAAGGCATTTAAGTTGAAGTCATTTGCAGATGATAACATTGTGGAAATAAAATCAGAACATTGCTATATGCTAGGCGCACTTGTAAGGGGGTCGATTTTGTGAAAGAAGGCCAAGAAAAATTCTAAGAAAAATTGAGCAGGGTCGATTTGCTTCAAGAAGACCAGGCACAACAATTGGAAGGCCAAATACATCAGTTTCAAGGAAATTCGAACTCTTCATTGGCTGCTACAGCATGTTCCAGGTTCTTGCAAGTTGATATTTATATTGCATTTTAGTCATAGTTTCATATAGGCGTTGTAGGTTGATGCTACCAGCAATTAAACATTGCAATTCAGTCATTGTAAGCTCAAAATAAATTGTAATTGAATGGCTGTAGCAAACAAGGTCAATAGTAATTCAGTCATGGAAGATAATTGTAGCATTCATGTTAACATTTTATAATCAGCTTATAAAGTTCTCATGTTATTGCAAATAGATATTGGAGTGATAAGGAGTTTGCTTGCAAATTACTTGTCCAAATGTCTTTCTTATGCAATTGCATTTCATTTATCTAGGTTGCATGCCAAGTGTTTGTGAAAATGTCTCTTGGCTGTAGGTATTCATTTTACATCAGAATTTCATGTAAATGCATTTGAAAATACAAAAAAAGGTTGCATATCATCTTAGATACTTGTTTAGTTTCATTTGCAATTATTTTCAAGCTTCCAAACACCATTGGCATCAAAACAAATCAAAACAACACAAACTGAAATACATTATCAGCAAGTTGGAGGTTGCAAGAAAAGTGTTTTACAAAATTCCCAAGGCAGAAAATCAGACTTTAAACATCAAAATTGTCAAGGCACTTTACATCAGAAATACAATAAGCAGAAAACACAACTCAGAGACAATGAACACAACAATTTACCCTGGGAAAACCCTCCTACTCGAGGGAGAAAAACCCAACAACAATATTCTGTTTATATATTAGAAGAATAAGAGCAGAAACTGCACACAAATCAGGCCCTACACAAGGCCAAGTCTAATACAATGAAATATGTAACTTCTCCTTGTATCAAATCTTGAAAGCACAAATGATGACACTTCTTACAAAAATCTGATCTGCAGCTGCAAGGAGGCAAACTGCTGCTAGAGGTATTGATTGGAGTGATTGAATTGCTTGATCAAATGAGAGGACTCCATCCTCTATAGATACCAAACTAGGTGGCCTTCCCTCTAGGGCTGACCTAGATCAAATATATTTTATTTATAAAAGATGAAGGCCGACCTGCCTTGAGCAAGATATAATTAGGAGTAAATATCTCTCACTGCTACAACAATAACAGCCTGGACCAAGAATGGCAAACTGTGTAATTCTGGGATGTATTGGAGCTGTTTCAGACTTGTACTGAGTGTTACTTTGTCATCTGGGTGCTTTGTCAGTGGACGGGTAGTGGTTTCTTGCTTCTAGAGGTGCTCTTACACTGCTGCAACCATTTTAGAATACTATTGTTGTGTCCAAGACTCGATTGTTGATCAAAACGGGTACTTCTTATTGTTAATTTGTATTCTTCAAATCTGATACAATTTCTAGCTGCTACTATATTTATATCAGAAAATCAGGAAATCATATGAGTGCATTTTGGCTATTGTAATGCTCATAATGGAGTATGGACGTGCGCTTACCAGCTGAGTATGGTTGCTCTTGTACTATTTCTTGATATTGCTGCTCAGATTGTTAGTATATTATAACTCTTTATTGCTGCAATACTTTTCTGAATGCAAATGCATGGAATCTGCTCATTAACTATTGATTAATGTGATTATGCAAGGGGCTGTGATTTATTTATGAGATACCATATTGTATATCAGTCAATATTAAAATGCAAATCAGTGATTATTGCTGCTACACGTAGACTGTAATAAAGGTGTAATGCTTGTACTGCTGTAGCTTATTTTGAGTACAAACATATGTATTTTTTCCTTCTAGTAGTATTCTATCTGGGTTTGTTGAATAATGAGTTGAATTTGATAATATGGTACATCTATCAAATTGAAAATTATTGTAAAAACTTCACACATTCTGGAAGGGACCTTTACATTTTCCTACCTCAAACACTTTGCTAATCACTTTATATTACTTCTATATGTGGATCATTTACTTGCCACAATAGTTCTTTCTTAATTTTTGTGAATGGTTTGGTTCATCACAAGGATCAGCCTCACAATGCCACAGCATCTAGAGTTTGATTTTTTTGTTAAGTTTATAGCTGACTTTTT
Source organism: Sequoia sempervirens (assembly GCA_007258455.2). Lineage (NCBI taxonomy): Eukaryota > Viridiplantae > Streptophyta > Pinopsida > Cupressales > Cupressaceae > Sequoia > Sequoia sempervirens. The sequence goes on from VDFB02278564.1 coordinate 113,696, forward strand.
ACTTCTCTAGTGCTTAATTTATTTGGTTATGTATTTCAAAGCTTTATCTAAATATTGAAATATTTGTCTAAAAATGTTATTCTTGTGATCGAAATCCTTGCATCATAAGTATCTGTTTTCCCAACACTTATTGCAGGTGGCAGTATCGCAATATATTTTGTCTAATTAAAGAGCTTGGAATCGAAAGTATTTGGGGTTCATTATTGTTGTGCATTTCAATTTCTCTAAGCTTTATCTCAGATCCAGGATGCTTTAGGACAATAAAAAATGAGGAATAAAATCCATAAAATCTATTTCATCCCATGTGTCTTTTGATAAAAAAGTAATTTATAGTTTCAATACTCAGAACTTTCTGTGCTGCAGTCTTGGACATTCACCAACTGGACAAGAAGTTCTTTCTACAATGCTTTTGGGATTCAAGTCGAAGCCCCAGTCTTTAATGAACTGCCTTGACTTCCACCACCTATAGGATCTCTTGTTTACACATGACCATATTTCAGGTACAATATCTGGATTCTGGACATTATTGCACTTACAAATTCTACAAATACTTTGTTTAACTATTTGGCCCTATCTAGATGTCTTTTTGTACTATTAGTTCCACCTAAGAGAGTTTGTAAAAAGCATACTGCTGGCCCTAAGACAATGTTGTTCTATGATGGCTTGTTACACCCCGATTGTATAGCTACTATTCATAGGATGTACATTGTAAATGTTGAATCTTTCTATTGAATAAATTGAATTGTTCTTGTGATCAATTGGATGTATCTTAAATGATTGTCTCTTTATCTGATGCTTCTATTAATGTAATTCTTGAATGAAATTAGCATATTGAGTTATGGAATAATGTTGTTCTAACCTTTTACAATGCTTAATGTATATTACCTTGGTTTTGAGCAATTGATTTCCGTTGTCATCTCATGATTTGCAGGAGACAGGTTCGTACCTCGAGGCAGAGGAGAGATATCACTCGGGGAAGAACTTGGTCGGGTAAACAGTAATGGATACCAACTGGACATACACACACAAGCCTTAGAACTGAGTAAGCTAAGTCATTGTTTTTGGTTAAAGGTAAGTCATCCGTAGGCTTGTCTCGTATCATTAGGAGTCGTGTCTTCTTCTGAATGTGTAAACAAGTGATGCTTGCCAGTATAACCTTATAAATGATAAGTTCTGGTTAGAGGTGGATATGTGTATTTGTACATACGAATACGATATGTACAAGTACCCAAAAGTACATTCATGTCGATACAAACGTATTAAGCAGATGGATATGCCATACGTATGTGTCGATATAAATGTATTTATGGATACTTATACATGTAATATATATACAGATATATATACAAGTATACATACCCACGGCTAACGAGATAAATGAAATATATATTGTAATGATATCTTGCCTCTGAAATTATACGAATACATATATATTAATTTACATGTTTAACGTATAATGTAAATGAATATATGTGTATTAGTATAAAGATAAGTATTTCAATATATTTAGTATTATATTAAAATATTAATATAATATAGTTTAAAATGTATATAATATTATTTAAATTGATATTTTAAATAATTATACATAAACTATATTATATAAGTATTTTAATAGAGTATGGCAAATATATTTAAATAAAAGAATTAACAAAATCAAATGAAAAGAAAATTAAACATTTGAAACACTTTTATAAAAGGCGAATGTAAATCATAAAGAAAATGGAAATTCGCGAATTTCTCTAAATCGCGGATTTCTCTAATGAATCCGTTGAAATTCAATTCTGAGCTTTAGCAAATGCAGCATATTTATTTTGAAAACGTCATTTAAATATTGAAGATTTACAAAGTCGGAATAAAGAAGAAAAAACGCGAAAATGAAATAAGGAAAATGAAAAACGCGCAGGTAAACCGCGCGACTAGGGCCAGCCGTCTGAAAATGGCCGATTTATCTCTTGCTTGGTGAATAAAATGAAATTTGTATGCCATTAGAGCAAGGAAAGAGTCTTCAATAAAAACTTGGCAAATAACCTAGCTAAAAAAAACGCAAGAGCTGTCACGTTTTAACAAACTGAACAAATTCAAATTGAAATAAGCTTTGTTGCTGTCAAACATGGAGGTCGAAACCCTCACCAATTTGATACACGTTTTTAGTTTGAAATATTCTTCAAACTGCTGGCAGTCCTGGTGCCATAGAAGGTGGAAATCAGTTTTAAAATGAACCTATAAATATACCTGCGTTTGGCATTCTTTCTCACACGAATTTGCAGTCAGTTTCTTGAGCATTTTAAAGTTAAAAAGTGAATTCGCCATAGTGGAAGAATTGCTAAGTTATTTTGTTAATACAAGAGGGCAGAAGTTGAAATTGCTGGTAATCTTTGAATAGAAGAGGAGCAATCAGGAATTATCTTTTACTGTGTTGAGTAATTGGTTTCAAGAATCCAAGCTGAAAGTGATCTGAGTAGAGGCCAGTGAAGGAGCTATCTTCCAAACTTGTGGAAAGCTAAATCAGGCATGCTAGACTCTTACTTTTCATATTAATCTGATAATTCTCTGAATTATAGTCTTGGCTGAAAAGAAATAAGTTTGATTATCTTAAGATTAAACTAAAAAGAATAATAGTTTCTTAACCATTATCATGAATATAGTCTTGTCATGGCTTTTGTTTGGCTTTTGTTGTCAATGGTGTACACTTTACATTAGTTAATGGAAAGCAATCTGCATTGTGTATAAGTGGCTCTATATAATGAGCATATGCTTGTGTTTAAATAATAGTTACTAGGGTTGAGTCAAGAATATTTGCAAGATATACTCTACAACTTAATACAAACAACTTAATCAAGTTATTGTATCCCTAGGATGAATACATCCTGAATTAGGGCGTTAGTTGTAGTATCTTGTTTAATAGATTCATCATTCCAGTAGTAAAATGTTGTAGGAAGTCTAGGGTACGGACTACCCCGATAGACCAACCTACGCGTAGAATTAAGATAGCCTTAAGTCAAGTTGAACCTGGCTAGTGAATGTGACATATGACCTATGTTCTTCGTTGAACGTAAACACTTTGGCCAAAGTAGTGTAAGGAACCATTTAGTTGTTGTACTACACTGTCAGTTCACCGTGATTCCGAAATACAACCTAGTTTGTGATTTGCCGTTAGCACGAAAGCTAGTTTTGTAGAATCACAGCACTATGTCCAGTTGGTAGTCATTAAAGGTTACCCAACCAATCTCTTCTTCGAAGGGAGGGCCGTTCATTGAAAAATGATCGTGCGGGGGACCGCATTATAAGTCCGTGGTTGGCGGAAAAACGCTCGAGTGATGTTTCTCCTCCACGAACACCCGACGGATGCTCCAAAGCTTGACAGGACGGATTCCTGGACCTTCTTATTTCTATTGGTGTCAAAAGCCTACGGGCTATGTATGTATGTTTCTCTTCATGCTTTGTAATTTCATTTGAAATGAAATAGTTTAAAGATGCAAAAGATGTTTCTTATTATGTTTTGAAAAGAAATTGTTTAATCAAAATGGTATTGTTCTTACTTTTATGAATGAATTGTAAAGTTTTAATTTTATCGTACAAGTGTGTTCGTTACATGTGGTATCAGAGCCTAGGTTTAAAACACTAGGAACCTATGAGTCCGCCAATTTTCCTCAGTCCAACATTATCTAATGTTGTGAAATTCTTGTGACAGGATGGTACGCGTACGATTAACAGCCAGGAAGACTGTAGTCGGTAACGAACGATACCTGAAAGCCAAGAAGGAAAATGAGGCCATCACTAGAACTATCTTAGGAACCAATCAAGAAAATGCAATCTGGTTAAGCGACACAGAAACAGTCAGTCATGCTCTTTCCCGTATCAATGAAGTAAAAGGTAGACTGAAGATGGAAGCTGCTTTCAGCCGCCTACCCAACACTTCTCCGAGAAAATCTGATTCCTTACCATTATCGAGGGACATGCCTTCCAAGGAAAGCACGAGTCCAGCATTCATTTTCCGGGATCCTAGAGTTCTTCCGTTGGCTGAGATCATAACCATTTCTTCCAGTGATGAGCCTCTTAGCTATGCTTCTAAGACTGAATCAGAGGGATATTCACCTCTTGACTATCTCAATAGTCATTCTATGTAATCGATGGATGTTTAAATCCTTTCGAATAAATAAAAATTTCTGTGATTATCAAAAATTTGTGTATACTTCAAAACTTGCTTGGTATATTATGTGTTTATATCTTGAAAGCTTTTACGTTTTCTATTTTATCATAAGTTAAAGAATCTAACTTAGATAAGATATCAGGTATAAATCAATCATAAAATCATGGTGAAAACTTACGAAAGGATGCGTAACAAACCCGGAACAAGCAAGGATGATGAACAAAGAGATATAGGAGTACAAGCAACCCTAGACCTGATTCTAGCAAGGTTGTCCAATATTGAGAGTGAAAGAGAAAGGGATAAGTTGGAAAAAGAATTAAACATTGATAACACAGAAGCTGCAAGTTCTTCTCACGGACGTAATGATGAAAGGGAGAAATCACCAACCAATTCCGCCGAGAGGAATAAAAAGATAATTTCTACTGAACTGTCAAGGGACATGAAAAAGATAATACCACCTAAGTTTGATGGTAGTGCGGGAGGTGATGAAGCAGAAATTTGGCTTGTCCAAATGGAAAAATACTTTGAAATAAGAAATTATGACGAAGTAACAAAGGCAGCTTGGGGAGCCTACCAATTAGCAGGAGAAGCCTCAAATTGGTGGATGAACAAGAAATTGGAGTTGAATATAAGTTCTTGGAAATTGACGTGGGGAGAATTTGTGGAAATCTTCCGTAAGCGGTGGTTACCACAATTATTCTATGATCAGAAACTTTCTGACTTCCAAGAATTAAAACAAGGAACTATGTCAGTGCATGAATACTGGGAAAAGTTCACAAGACTCCTTCGGTATGTTCCGATTTACCATAAGGATGAACGATTCCGCATCAGAAAGTTCATACTTGGGCTAAATGGAAAAATTGGTGGTGAAGTGGACATGCATGGTCCAACTACCATGGACTTAGTCTATGAAAAGGCTATTAAGCAGGAACAGAAACTCAAAGCTGATTCTCATCGCCAAGAGAAAAAGGAGCAAAAGAAGGACAGCGAGGTCATGGCCAAACAAACCCCAAAGAAGGATGAACCTGTTCGGGAAGCTGCTAAGTCAAAAGGAAAGAGATCTCGCTTCGGTGGGAAAGATTTTCGTAAAGATCAGAAAAGGAACAACTTTAATAGTGGAAACGCTAACAAGTTCAATGATGGAAACAATAAATCTGGAGAAACTTCCGTAAGAAAAGGACCTCCTACAGGATGTTTCATATGCAAGGGTGATCATTATGCTAGGGAATGTCCAAATAAAACTTCTGGGAATTCTTTGCCTCCACAAAAGGCTATGTTCCAGCAAAGGATACATGCAGCAGTCGATGATAGGCAAGCTGACTATCAAATAACGCCCATCGAAACAACAGGTAAATTATTTGGTTTACCTATCTCTGTTCTTATAGATACTGGTGCAACTGAAAGTTTTGTTTCTCCTAGTATAGCAAATAAATTGACTAGAAAGGCTGGGCACATGGCTACATCATGGAATGTAGAATATGCTAATAGTACAAGAGCAAAGGTGGACCAATGTCTCTTCGAGGCTAACTTAGAATTGCCTAGTTTCACCACTGAAGTCAATCTTTATGTCACACCATTAGGATCCTATGATGTCATCTTAGGAATGAATTGGTTGTGGAGACATAGAGCCATAGTTGACTGTGAATCAAAAACAGTTAAATGTTTAGATGACTATGGAAATCAAGTAAATCTTCAAGGAATACCTAAAGAGATTAAAATTAGACAAATCTCAGCAATGCAATTGCTAAGAGCCAAAAAGAAAGGTTGCAAACTTTTTGCAGTGAAGATTGAAGAATTAAGTGACCCTGATGATGAAAGCACACAAGAGATTGAAGATGGAGAAATTGATGAATCAGGAATCTCAGATATGGAGAAATATCCGGTTTTAAGGGAATATGCTGATGTATTTCCTGAGGAATTACCTGGTTTACCCCCTAAAAGAGTCTTTGATTTTTCTATAGACATAATTCCTGGATCCGAACCTGTATCCAAGGTACCATATAGAATGACTACTACAGAATTAGCAGAACTCAAGGCTCAGCTAGATGAGTTGCTGACTAAAGGACTGGTAAGACCAAGTGTATCACCATGGGGAGCACCTGTGATCTTCGTCAAGAAGAAAGATGGAACAATGCGGCTTTGTATTGACTATCGCATGCTTAACAAAGCTACGATAAAGAACAAGTATCCATTACCTCGAATTGATGATTTGTTTGATCAAGTCAGAGGAGCAGCCGTATTTTCTAAAATTGATCTAAGATCCGGATATCACCAGCTTAGAGTTAAGGATGAGGATATCTTTAAAACCGCCTTTAGAACTCGATATGGACACTATGAATTCACAGTATTGCCATTTGGTTTGACAAATGCACCTGCAGCATTTATGAACCTTATGAATAGTGTATTCAGAGATTACTTGGATAAGTTTGTGTTGGTGTTTCTAGATGACATATTAATCTATTCTAGAAATGAAGAAGAACACAATCGGCACTTAGGAATGGTTCTACAACGTTTGCGTGAGCATAAGTTGTACGGAAAGCTATCCAAGTGTACCTTCTTCCAACGTAAAGTGCATTACTTGGGACATGTAATTTCAGCTGAGGGAATTGAAGTTGATCCGGCTAAGATCGCAGCAATAACTCAGTGGCCTATACCTAAGAATGTACCTGAAGTGAGAAGTTTTATGGGACTAGCAGGTTATTATAGGAAGTTTGTTGAAAACTTCTCCAAGATTGCTTTTCCTATAACTTCTCTACAGAAAAAGGGAAAAAGATTTGATTGGAATGAGAAGTGTCAAAAGGCATTTGACCTACTCAAAGAGAAACTAACTACCGCACCAATTCTGAAAGTGCCAGATCCTGAAAGGAGTTTCACAGTTGTCACTGATGCTTGCGGAGAAGGACTTGGTGGAGTACTTATGCAAGATAATCAAGTAATTGCTTATGAGTCAAGAAAGCTAAAACCTTATGAGATAAATTATGCTTCGCATGATTTAGAGTTGGCAGCCGTCGTTCATGCAATGCGAATGTGGAGACACTATTTGCTTGGGAAACCCTTTGAGTTAAAAACTGATCATAATGGCTTGAAATACCTTTTTACTCAACAAAATCTAAATGCCAGACAGAGGAGATGGTTGGAGTTGATTGCTGATTATGATTTCAATATCAGCTACATCAAAGGAAAAGAAAACAGAGTTGCTGATGCATTAAGTCGAAGACGCCATATAGCTTCTATTGTTGCAATTCATACTGATTTTAAAGACCTAGTGCTCCAGAAATGTGCAGAAGATGAATATTATTTGTAAGTTAAGCAAGCACTTAAAGAGAATCCTGAAGATTCAAGGTATGATGGTTTCAAGTTTGAACCGAATGGAATGCTTAGGTATAAAGGAAGGATGTATGTACCCAACATAAGCAACTTAAGAAATTTGGTGTGGAAAGATGTAATGTCCCCGTTTTTAGCATTGCTTCTTTCAGTGATTGATGGCCTTTTCCTGGTGTGTTGTTGGCTAATCAGAGACAGAATTAGGGTTTCCGGCTGCTTGGTGAGTTCTCTTGAAGATTCAGGGTTTTGTTTGTTGGAGTTTGGGTGTTCGGATTCTGGATTCCTTCTGGGTTTTCGAAGAGCTTCGCAATGGTGGCTCATGCATTACATTCCAAGCAACTTTCCGAATTTACTATTTTTAGTAAATCCTATTTTTGGCAGTGGTCCAGTCAGCACCAGCTCGGTCAACTTTCCTCTTCTGGCAGTTCATTGGGTAATTCTGAATTTTGGCATAAGGGGTTCATTTTGGAGGAATAAGTATTTTAATGACAATAATGTTTTATTTTATAAAATAACCCCTTGTCCTAGTATTATGACTTTAAGTTGTTTTAAAGAAGGGGACCTTGAGGGGTATTGTCTCATGAAGGAAATATTTTATATTTCTAAAGTCAAAAAATATTACTTGGAGAAAAGGACGCCTTTTTATGAAGGAAAAGATTTTAAAATAAAGTTAAATTAAACCTTGAGAAAGGGGGCGCCCAAATTGGAGGGAAAAGAAGACAGTTCAAATTTGAAAGTTAGGGTTTCTAGAAGCTTCTGGAAAAGTCATCACAAGTTTATAAAAGGAGGTCTTGGTCTTCATTTTCATTATCTGATATCTTGAGTATTGTTATGCTGCCGAAATGGTTGCTGGATTGCTTCGAGGAATGAATGCCTCCTAGCTTGGGCTCGACTTCGTGCTTGAGAGATAGCACCTAGTAGAGAGGTTTGCTTGTTTTGAGTGACTTTTTGTAGTGAGGTTTGCATTTGTAGTTTGGGTTTACTTATGTAGTTCAGTTTATTGCATTTTATGTCATTTTCTGTAGTTGCTGATAACAGGGCTGAATCTATATTTTCACTCATAAATCAAAAAATACAAAAAGAGTTGTTCTGGGTATTGTCTCATTGGTTTTCTCTATTGGAAGAGACCCTTCATGAATATTTGCAGATTTTAATACGAAGTTTCTGATTTTATAAAGCAAATTCGTCATTTCTTGAAAGCCCTACTTTCTGGAGTGCTTTGGGATCCGTGCCATTAATTAATAGCCACTTTTAGCTGTCCTTTCTCATTACTAAACTAGGCGCCATCATTTTGAGGGTCTATTGCATCAGATTTGAAGTCATTTGGGTCAGTTTTGAGTGAGTTGTGAGCATTTTAGTGGATTCTAGGGTTGCTGGTTATGCATTTCAAGTTGCTGTTCTGTCATATCAGATTTTGGAAAGTGCATTTTTGGTGAAGGTTTGGTGTTAGGAAGTCTTACTAAGCTTGGTGGAGGTCACATTTTCTATTGCAGCAATTGAAGAGCTTCTAATCCTTGTTCTTGCAGGCATTCTCTATATTATTGTAAGCTGAACAGTAGTACTGTCAGCATTTCTCTCAACCTTGCTTATCATGTTTGTAATTGCCCACTGAATAAGTGGAAGAGGCTGGCTTGCCGCCTATTTACTTTGATTTGCATTGTAATATCGTACATCTCCGCCCTATGGTAGCTCCATTCCCACTCCGGGTTTGAAAGCACATTCTGGGTGTTGAGTTTATTTGAAGTTGCATTTGTATTTCTTTCAATCTCCACCATATGGTCGCCTCATTCCATTCTGGTTTGGGTAGCACATACTTGGTGTTGAGTTACTTTCAGTTGCAGTTCTGATTTTTTGTACTGACGATCCTCTTGCCATATGACAGCCTCTCTCATGTTGAGATTGAGTGCGCATTCTTGGCAAAGAGTTATATTGTAACTGCTGGTTTGATTTATCTAACCCTAACGGGTGTGTTGCATTGCTGATTGTAATTCAAAAATCGAAAAAATTTGGTCCGGTTTATTACAGTGGTATCAGAGCCAAGATCCTACCATCCTGTGCCCATCAAAGTTCACTTGACAGAGAAAACAGATTCTACATCAGAGGTCAGAGCTGAGTTCAGTATTAGCTTTCAGAAGTTTCAAAGATGTTGCATTTTCTAAGGTCTATGGGTCGTGAGAAGTCAAATTCAACTATGGCATCTGAGGAAGGAAAGGTTAGTGATGTCGTAAGGGACTTCATTGAATATGCCAAACAGTTTAAAAGACAATGTGAAGATGAGGCTGCCAAACTCCGTGAGCAATATCAAAACATGCCAGATGATTATAGGTACAATGTTTCATTTGATTCCCATTTGAAGTGTGTGGCGTCACTGGAGCCCGAAAAGTCGAAGATGGTGGACCACATTAGGAAAATGATAAAAAGGGAAGCAGAACAAGCTTTGGTTGAAGAATCAAAGAAGGAAGGAGATGAAGTGCCTATTTGTGAATTGCAGCCGACAAATATGCAAGTTGAAGAGAAAAATCAGTCATCTAGCATTGAAGATGGCACAAACAAGGTGCACATATCACATCAAAATGAACGTGAGCTTGATGATGATACCTTGGCAAGTGAAGAGTTAAGGGTAGAGACTCATAATACGCCCCTTGACTTGCATGTGATAGCAAGTGAAGAAGAGCAAGATGAAGGAAATACTATTGGTGTCTTTGAATCAGCTTATGACCGTTACCAAAGTGATGATGTTGGTAATGATTTCGATGTGTTTGTACCTCCTCTTGTTGAAGATTTAGTGATGGATAGTTTTCCTCTTGTTACTGTTCAAACTCCTCAAGAGTTTGCACAAGATGAAGTTATGACAAGTGATCAAGAAGACCTTTTTGGCATACATATGACTATTCATGATGAGATCAGAAAAATACCTATAGATGATGGGTTCATTGAAGATATAGATGATAAGGTTTCCCAAACAGCTAGCACTAAAGATTCTTTACTTCATTTTAGTGACAGTGTCAAGGGTGGTTTTGGGTTTGATCTTCAAACCAAGCCATTGAAGGGAGGTATGTATGAAGATATCAGTTTAAGTGAGTTGGGTGGTGACCTATTCAAAGAGTCAACCCTCCAAGAGAAGCACAAAGAGCACTTTCCTTTTGATCAAAACAATCAATCCTCTAGCACTTGGGATCTAGGAGTGAAGGCATTTAGTGATGACAAAGAAATTGTGTGGGATGAGTTTCCCTTTGATCCTGATGAAGTTCAAAATTCTGATTGCTTTGCAAGCTATGAGGGGGCTGCCATAAACTTTGATCATGAAGACAGTGAAGTGGAAGTGGAGCTTGAAGATCATATGACTCTTGACGATGGAAAGTTTGATGGAGTTCCTAAACACAAATCCAATTTATCAATGCTTGAAGCTGGTTGTAAGCATTGGATTGAAGAATTTGTGGAGTCTAATTCTCTTTGTGATATTGAGCAATTTCAGCTAGTAGGTGGTGAAGGAAAGGAGTCTTGGAGCAGCTATGAGGGTAGCAAAGATGAAAAACAAAGTTCTGATTTTCAGTTGCAGCCTATCAGCAGTTCACCATCTTTGCATGTGCATGAGTGGAAAGATCAATGCAAGGTATCTTTTGAAAAAGAAGTGCAAGCGCTATCCCTATTTGATCGCACACACAATTTGGTTGATGATATCTATTGGAAGGCTCAGTTTGAAGAGAGACAAAGTGGAGTTAAGGATGAAGTTGCTCTTCCTAAATTGCAACTAATCAAAGATTCCTTGGAGACCATGAAATCCGAGTACATAGGCTTGATTGAAGATAGAGATCATGCCGTCGAATCTGCAAAGAAGGCCTTCATTGTTTTCGAAGAAAGGGAGAGTATGGTTGATGAGCTCACTTTGGAGCTTAAATCAACAAAGGACAAGTTGAAAGAAACTCAGTTGGCTCTAAGAAAGGTTGAAGATCAGTTTGCAGATTTCAAACTTTTCAAGGAGCAAGAGGATGCACGAAGAGCTGGAGAAATCAAGCAAGTAATTGATGAGATTGATAGTCTTCAAGAGGAGTTTGATCTTGAAGGTTTCACAAGAAAATCAAAGGTTGCATGTGCAGATTTGGAGCAGCAAGATGAAAGGAATGACTTTCAAGTTTATGACAATCCTCTTTTTCAAGAAGGTGATGAGAAAAGTTATGATAATCCTCTCTATGAAGTAGAGGATGAAATGGAGAATGAAATTGAGTTTGGTTTCCAGTGCTTGGATGCTTCGATATCACTCCATGAGGAAGTGCTACGTCTGTTGATTAGAAGTGAGTGCATAAGTGGGTTTGAGGATGAAGTCTATACATGGGAAGTGTTGATTCCAGGAGATTTCAACATCTTCGACACCAAGGTGTTAACAAGGCAAGATTTGGTAGTTGCTGGCAACTTCAGTACAACAGCAAGAAGCGAAGATTTTAGTCTTGTTACTCATGAAGAAGGGAACAAAGAAGAACCAGAACATGGTGTTTGCATTCTTCTCAATCCATTCCTTGGGTTGAGTGATACTAATCAATTTTGGGAGTTGGATTTGAAGTCATCTTATGTTTCGTGTTCCAATGTCGTTGAAGCTTTCATGGGTTGGTTTCAAAGGTTCATCAGCGAGGATGCCTATTTTATGAGTATGCACTTGGTTTTGACCAGCACTTGGGGTTGTGTTGAATTCTCTTTTCAGAGTGTTGAAAATCACTTTCGATTGGGTATCCATGCTTGGGATTCTCAACTTGGGTTGATGGAGTTTTTGGCTGGTGGAAAGAGGAACTTTTGGTGGGTTAGTGATCAAATTTTCAGACCTTTGGGTGTTGTTCTTCTCTTCACCAACCACTTGATGGCCCCATTTGTTCATCAACAAATGGATTGGAGAGAAATTTTGAGTATGGGTTGGAAAGATGAACAGTTGGTTACTCTTGACGTTGATCCTTGGGCAAGACAATGGCAGATTTTGGGACATGAGCTTGCTGGTTGGAGGCAGACCAGCCATCTTACTTGTGGAGTTACTCTTGTTCGGAAGAGTTTGTCCTTCATCACTTGCCAAAAGGGTGGTAGTTTTCAGTTGGGGATTGCTCTAGTATGTTTTCCTGCCATTTTTGAGAGATTAACTTGCAACTCTATGCTCATCTCATACACTCACACTTGGGCATTTCTTTGGTGCTGCTGTTTTTTCTTGTGTGAAGTACTAAAATCAGATTGCACTTCGCTGACTTCAGCCTTGAATAGCAGATATTATTTGTTCCTTCACACTTATCCTATTCTCGGAGTTCATCTTATGAATGTTTGTGGTGTTAACCTTGAGAGTTTTCTCTCATTGTTGGTTCGGGACAGCGAACTACAACTTGTTTTGATTCATCATTCTGAGACTCATGAGGTTGGAACTATGAGAGTTTTTTGTATTCTTCTTGGTGGTGTCAGTATAATTCAGTTGGTGCATAGTAGCTCCATGAGGAGACGTGAGTATGAGTTGGTTGAGCTCTTGCAAAGGATTGATTTCCTCTTTGCAAGGAGATTTGAAGATGACACTTTTACCATCAGGGCTTCGTTTGTTACCATGTGGAGGTATGTTGAGGAGTTTGATTTTGAGATGAGCAGCCTATCCTTCTTGCCTAGAATTGTGGTTGACAGTGGTATGATTGTTACTGTTGACTTTGGGCCTCTTGGACATGAGACGTCGCATGAAGTTGGTCTCAGTCCTTTAAGATCTTTCAGTTTGAGTATCATGGATAGTAACACTTTGGGGTTACAAGGAAGGTTAGTGCAGCATTGGCATGATGTTTTCACGAATGTGATCAGAGTGGTGCAGCATCAGCATGGTGGGACCTTCCTGAGATGGGTTTGGGAACCTGGGATCATACTTGTTTTGGTATGGATCAGTCTTAAGTTTTATGGAGTTATGGTGGTATTGCTTGAGGACAAGCAATTTTGGGAAGGGCGGATTGTAATGTCCCCGTTTTTAGCATTGCTTCTTTCAGTGATTGATGGCCTTTTCCTGGTGTGCTGTTGGCTAATCAGAGACAGAATTAGGGTTTCCGGCTGCTTGGTGAGTTCTCTTGAAGATTCAGGGTTTTGTTTGTTGGAGTTTGGGTGTTCGGATTCTAGATTCCTTCTGGGTTTTCGAAGAGCTTCGCAATGGTGGCTCATGCATTACATTCCAAGCAACTTTCCGAATTTACTATTTTTAGTAAATCCTATTTTTGGCAGTGGTCCAGTCAGCACCAGCTCGGTCAACTTTCCTCTTCTGGCAGTTCATTGGGTAATTCTGAATTTTGGCATAAGGGGTTCATTTTGGAGGAATAAGTATTTTAATGACAATAATGTTTTATTTTATAAAATAACCCCTTGTCCTAGTATTATGACTTTAAGTTGTTTTAAAGAAGGGGACCTTGAGGGGTATTGTCTCATGAAGGAAATATTTTATATTTCTAAAGTCAAAAAATATTACTTGGAGAAAAGGACGCCTTTTTATGAAGGAAAAGATTTTAAAATAAAGTTAAATTAAACCTTGAGAAAGGGGGCGCCCAAATTGGAGGGAAAAGAAGACAGTCAAATTTGAAAGTTAGGGTTTCTAGAAGCTTCTGGAAAAGTCATCACAAGTTTATAAAAGGAGGTCTTGGTCTTCATTTTCATCATCTGATATCTTGAGTATTGTTATGCTGCCGAAATGGTTGCTGGATTGCTTCGAGGAATGAATGCCTCCTAGCTTGGGCTCGACTTCGTGCTTGAGAGATAGCACCTAGTAGAGAGGTTTGCTTGTTTTGAGTGACTTTTTGTAGTGAGGTTTGCATTTGTAGTTTGGGTTTACTTATGTAGTTCAGTTTATTGCATTTTATGTCATTTTCTGTAGTTGCTGATAACAGGGCTGAATCTATATTTTCACTCATAAATCAAAAAATACAAAAAGAGTTGTTCTGGGTATTGTCTCATTGGTTTTCTCTATTGGAAGAGACCCTTCATGAATATTTGCAGATTTTAATACGAAGTTTCTGATTTTATAAAGCAAATTCGTCATTTCTTGAAAGCCCTACTTTCTGGAGTGCTTTGGGATCCGTGCCATTAATTAATAGCCACTTTTAGCTGTCCTTTCTCATTACTAAACTAGGCGCCATCATTTTGAGGGTCTATTGCATCAGATTTGAAGTCATTTGGGTCAGTTTTGAGTGAGTTGTGAGCATTTTAGTGGATTTTAGGGTTGCTGGTTATGCATTTCAAGTTGCTGTTCGGTCATATCAGATTTTGGAAAGTGCATTTTTGGTGAAGGTTTGGTGTTAGGAAGTCTTACTAAGCTTGGTAGAGGTCACATCTACTATTGCAACAATTGAAGAGCTTCTAATTCTTGTTCTTGCAGGCATTCTCTATATTATTGTAAGCTGAACAGTAGTACTGTCAGCATTTCTCTCAACCTTGCTTATCATGTTTGTAATTGCCCACTGAATAAGTGGAAGAGGCTGGCTTGCCGCCTATTTACTTTGATTTGCATTGTAATATCGTACATCTCCGCCCTATGGTAGCTCCATTCCCACTCCGGGTTTGAAAGCACATTCTGGGTGTTGAGTTTATTTGAAGTTGCATTTGTATTTCTTTCAATCTCCACCATATGGTCGCCTCATTCCATTCTGGTTTGGGTAGCACATACTTGGTGTTGAGTTACTTTCAGTTGCAGTTCTGATTTTTTGTACTGACGATCCTCTTGCCATATGACAGCCTCTCTCATGTTGAGATTGAGTGCGCATTCTTGGCAAAGAGTTATATTGTAACTGCTGGTTTGATTTATCTAACCCTAACGGGTGTGTTGCATTGCTGATTGTAATTCAAAAATCGAAAAAATTTGGTCCGGTATATTACAAAAGAAGCACATGAGGCTCCATATTCTGGTCATCCAGGAGTAATAAAAATGATGGCCGATATAAAGCCATTATATTTCTGGAAAGGAATGAAGGGAGATGCTGCTAATTATGTTGCAAAATGCTTGGAATGTCAACGAGTAAAAGCTGAACATCATCATCCAGCCGGTTTGCTATACCCTCATGATATTCCAGAGTGGAAGTGGCAAGTGATAAGTATGGATTTTGTGCAAGGATTGCCTATGTCCAGAAATAAGCACAATACCATACTGGTAGTAGTTGACAGGCTAACTAAAGTAGCTCACTTTATACCTGGAAATCTAACTGATGGAGCACCAGTTATTGCAAGGAAATTTGTGCAAGAAGTATTCAGATTGCATGGGATACCTGAAAAGATCATTTCTGATAGGGATGCAAGAATTACTTCTAGGTTTTGGCAAACCTTATTTTCTGCACTCGGAACTCAGCTAAATATCAGCTCAGCATATCATCCGGAAACGGATGGGCAAACTGAAAGAGTAAATCAAGTTTTAGAAGACCTACTTCGAGTATATTGCATGGATCAGCAATATAAGTGGGAAGACTATTTACCTTTAGTCGAATTTGCCTACAATAATTCATACCATTCTGCAATCAAAATGGCTCCGTTTGAAGCCTTGTATGGTCGAAAGTGTCGAACTCCGATAAGTTGGGATAAACTTGAGGATCGAGTAAGTCTTGGACCTGTAATGTTAGCAGAAATGGAAGAGCAAGTAAAGAGTATAAAGCAAAGGTTAGCCGAAGCTAACAGTCGACAAAAGAGTTATGCTGATGCAAAGAGAGTACCTCGAAATTTTGCCATAGGTGATAAGGTTTTGTTAAGAGTCAAACCTCATAAAAGCTCCATTAAATTTGGAAAGTCGTCCAAATTAGCTCCACGATATGTTGGACCTTTTGAGGTTTTAGAAGAAGTAAACCCAGTAGCCTATCGAATTGCATTACCACCTGCTCTTGCTCGAATGCATAATGTCTTCCATGTGTCCTACCTTAAGAAGTATATACCAGGTGATAACCATGTTATTGATTGGACTGCTTTACAGGTAAAGGATCCCGGGGTAGTAATGCTCGAGCCTATTAAAGTGCTTGAAGTCCGCAAGCTACGCTTACGGAACAGAGAAGTCTCTCAATGTAAAGTCCAGTGGGATCAATATACTGAGGACTCAGCTACCTGGGAAGACTATGAGGAAATCCGGAGGAAATTTCCTGACATTCTTGAGGCATTCAAGAATGGTGAATAAAGTAGTGTTTTGTTGTTTTTATGCTTTAAATAATACCTTGTTCATCGGGGACGATGAATCATAAGGGGGGGAGTATGTTACACCCCGATTGTATAGCTACTATTCATAGGATGTACATTGTAAATGTTGAATCTTTCTATTGAATAAATTGAATTGTTCTTGTGATCAATTGGATGTATCCTAAATGATTGTCTCTTTATCTGATGCTTCTATTAATGTAATTCTTGAATGAAATTAGCATATTGAGTTATGGAATAATGTTGTTCTAACCTTTTACAATGCTTAATGTATATTACCTTGGTTTTGAGCAATTGATTTCCGTTGTCATCTCATGATTTGCAGGAGACAGGTTCGTACCTCGAGGCAGAGGAGAGATATCACTCGGGGAAGAACTTGGTCGGGTAAACAGTAATGGATACCAACTGGACATACACACACAAGCCTTAGAACTGAGTAAGCTAAGTCATTGTTTTTGGTTAAAGGTAAGTCATCCGTAGGCTTGTCTCGTATCATTAGGAGTCGTGTCTTCTTCTGAATGTGTAAACAAGTGATGCTTGCCGGTATAACCTTATAAATGATAAGTTCTGGTTAGAGGTGGATATGTGTATTTGTACATACGAATACGATATGTACAAGTACCCAAAAGTACATTCATGTCGATACAAACGTATTAAGCAGATGGATATGCCATACGTATGTGTCGATATAAATGTATTTATGGATACTTATACATGTAATATATATACAGATATATATACAAGTATACATACCCACGGCTAACGAGATAAATGAAATATATATTGTAATGATATCTTGCCTCTGAAATTATACGAATACATATATATTAATTTACATGTTTAACGTATAATGTAAATGAATATGTGTATTAGTATAAAGATAAGTATTTCAATATATTTAGTATTATATTAAAATATTAATATAATATAGTTTAAAATGTATATAATATTATTTAAATTGATATTTTAAATAATTATACATAAACTATATTATATAAGTATTTTAATAGAGTCTACCAAATATATTTAAATAAAAGAATTAACAAAATCAAATGAAAAGAAAATTAAACATTTGAAACACTTTTATAAAAGGCGAATGTAAATCATAAAGAAAATGGAAATTCGCGAATTTCTCTAAATCGCGGATTTCTCTAATGAATCCGTTGAAATTCAATTCTGAGCTTTAGCAAATGCAGCATATTTATTTTGAAAACGTCATTTAAATATTGAAGATTTACAAAGTCGGAATAAAGAAGAAAAAACGCGAAAATGAAATAAGGAAAATGAAAAACGCGCAGGTAACCCGCGCGACTAGGGCCAGGCGTCTGAAAATGGCCGATTTATCTCTTGCTTGGTGAATAAAATGAAATCTGTACGCCATTAGAGCAAGGAAAGAGTCTTCAATAAAAACTTGGCAAATAACCTAGCTAAAAAAACGCAAGAGCTGTCACGTTTTAACAAACTGAACAAATTCAAATTGAAATAAGCTTTGTTGCTGTCAAACATGGAGGTCGAAACCCTCACCAATTTGATACACGTTTTTAGTTTGAAATATTCTTCAAACTGCTGGCAGTCCTGGCGCCATAGAAGGTGGAAATCAGTTTTAAAATGAACCTATAAATATACCTGCGTTTGGCATTCTTTCTCACACGAATTTGCAGTCAGTTTCTTGAGCATTTTAAAGTTAAAAAGTGAATTCGCCATAGTGGAAGAATTGCTAAGTTATTTTGTTAATACAAGAGGGCAGAAGTTGAAATTGCTGGTAATCTTTGAATAGAAGAGGAGCAATCAGGAATTATCTTTTACTGTGTTGAGTAATTGGTTTCAAGAATCCAAGCTGAAAGTGATCTGAGTAGAGGCCAGTGAAGGAGCTATCTTCCAAACTTGTGGAAAGCTAAATCAGGCATGCTAGACTCTTACTTTTCATATTAATCTGATAATTCTCTGAATTATAGTCTTGGCTGAAAAGAAATAAGTTTGATTATCTTAAGATTAAACTAAAAAGAATAATAGTTTCTTAACCATTATCATGAATATAGTCTTGTCATGGCTTTTGTTTGGCTTTTGTTGTCAATGGTGTACACTTTACATTAGTTAATGGAAAGCAATCTGCATTGTGTATAAGTGGCTCTATATAATGAGCATATGCTTGTGTTTAAATAATAGTTACTAGGGTTGAGTCAAGAATATTTGCAAGATATACTCTACAACTTAATACAAACAACTTAATCAAGTTATTGTATCCCTAGGATGAATATATCCTGAATTAGGGCGTTAGTTGTAGTATCTTGTTTAATAGATTCATCATTCCAGTAGTAAAATGTTGTAGGAAGTCTAGGGTACGGACTACCCCGATAGACCAACCTACGCGTAGAATTAAGATAGCCTTAAGTCAAGTTGAACCTGGCTAGTGAATGTGACATATGACCTATGTTCTTCGTTGAACGTAAACACTTTGGCCAAAGTAGTGTAAGGAACCATTTAGTTGTTGTACTACACTGTCAGTTCACCGTGATTCCGAAATACAACCTAGTTTGTGATTTGCCGTTAGCACGAAACTAGTTTTGTAGAATCACAGCACTATGTCCAGTTGGTAGTCATTAAAGGTTACCCAACCAATCTCTTCTTCGAAGGGAGGGCCGTTCATTGAAAAATGATCGTGCGGGGGACCGCATTATAAGTCCGTGGTTGGCGGAAAAACGCTCGAGTGATGTTTCTCCTCCACGAACACCCGACGGATGCTCCAAAGCTTGACAGGACGGATTCCTGGACCTTCTTATTTCTATTGGTGTCAAAAGCCTACGGGCTATGTATGTATGTTTCTCTTCATGCTTTGTAATTTCATTTGAAATGAAATAGTTTAAAGATGCAAAAGATGTTTCTTATTATGTTTTGAAAAGAAATTGTTTAATCAAAATGGTATTGTTCTTACTTTTATGAATGAATTGTAAAGTTTTAATTTTATCGTACAAGTGTGTTCGTTACATGTGGTATCAGAGCCTAGGTTTAAAACACTAGGAACCTATGAGTCCGCCAATTTTCCTCAGTCCAACATTATCTAATGTTGTGAAATTCTTGTGACAGGATGGTACGCGTACGATTAACAGCCAGGAAGACTGTAGTCGGTAACGAACGATACCTGAAAGCCAAGAAGGAAAATGAGGCCATCACTAGAACTATCTTAGGAACCAATCAAGAAAATGCAATCTGGTTAAGCGACACAGAAACAGTCAGTCATGCTCTTTCCCGTATCAATGAAGTAAAAGGTAGACTGAAGATGGAAGCTGCTTTCAGCCGCCTACCCAACACTTCTCCGAGAAAATCTGATTCCTTACCATTATCGAGGGACATGCCTTCCAAGGAAAGCACGAGTCCAGCATTCATTTTCCGGGATCCTAGAGTTCTTCCGTTGGCTGAGATCATAACCATTTCTTCCAGTGATGAGCCTCTTAGCTATGCTTCTAAGACTGAATCAGAGGGATATTCACCTCTTGACTATCTCAATAGTCATTCTATGTAATCGATGGATGTTTAAATCCTTTCGAATAAATAAAAATTTCTGTGATTATCAAAAATTTGTGTATACTTCAAAACTTGCTTGGTATATTATGTGTTTATATCTTGAAAGCTTTTACGTTTTCTATTTTATCATAAGTTAAAGAATCTAACTTAGATAAGATATCAGGTATAAATCAATCATAAAATCATGGTGAAAACTTACGAAAGGATGCGTAACAAACCCGGAACAAGCAAGGATGATGAACAAAGAGATATAGGAGTACAAGCAACCCTAGACCTGATTCTAGCAAGGTTGTCCAATATTGAGAGTGAAAGAGAAAGGGATAAGTTGGAAAAAGAATTAAACATTGATAACACAGAAGCTGCAAGTTCTTCTCACGGACGTAATGATGAAAGGGAGAAATCACCAACCAATTCCGCCGAGAGGAATAAAAAGATAATTTCTACTGAACTGTCAAGGGACATGAAAAAGATAATACCACCTAAGTTTGATGGTAGTGCGGGAGGTGATGAAGCAGAAATTTGGCTTGTCCAAATGGAAAAATACTTTGAAATAAGAAATTATGACGAAGTAACAAAGGCAGCTTGGGGAGCCTACCAATTAGCAGGAGAAGCCTCAAATTGGTGGATGAACAAGAAATTGGAGTTGAATATAAGTTCTTGGAAATTGACGTGGGGAGAATTTGTGGAAATCTTCCGTAAGCGGTGGTTACCACAATTATTCTATGATCAGAAACTTTCTGACTTCCAAGAATTAAAACAAGGAACTATGTCAGTGCATGAATACTGGGAAAAGTTCACAAGACTCCTTCGGTATGTTCCGATTTACCATAAGGATGAACGATTCCGCATCAGAAAGTTCATACTTGGGCTAAATGGAAAAATTGGTGGTGAAGTGGACATGCATGGTCCAACTACCATGGACTTAGTCTATGAAAAGGCTATTAAGCAGGAACAGAAACTCAAAGCTGATTCTCATCGCCAAGAGAAAAAGGAGCAAAAGAAGGACAGCGAGGTCATGGCCAAACAAACCCCAAAGAAGGATGAACCTGTTCGGGAAGCTGCTAAGTCAAAAGGAAAGAGATCTCGCTTCGGTGGGAAAGATTTTCGTAAAGATCAGAAAAGGAACAACTTTAATAGTGGAAACGCTAACAAGTTCAATGATGGAAACAATAAATCTGGAGAAACTTCCGTAAGAAAAGGACCTCCTACAGGATGTTTCATATGCAAGGGTGATCATTATGCTAGGGAATGTCCAAATAAAACTTCTGGGAATTCTTTGCCTCCACAAAAGGCTATGTTCCAGCAAAGGATACATGCAGCAGTCGATGATAGGCAAGCTGACTATCAAATAACGCCCATCGAAACAACAGGTAAATTATTTGGTTTACCTATCTCTGTTCTTATAGATACTGGTGCAACTGAAAGTTTTGTTTCTCCTAGTATAGCAAATAAATTGACTAGAAAGGCTGGGCACATGGCTACATCATGGAATGTAGAATATGCTAATAGTACAAGAGCAAAGGTGGACCAATGTCTCTTCGAGGCTAACTTAGAATTGCCTAGTTTCACCACTGAAGTCAATCTTTATGTCACACCATTAGGATCCTATGATGTCATCTTAGGAATGAATTGGTTGTGGAGACATAGAGCCATAGTTGACTGTGAATCAAAAACAGTTAAATGTTTAGATGACTATGGAAATCAAGTAAATCTTCAAGGAATACCTAAAGAGATTAAAATTAGACAAATCTCAGCAATGCAATTGCTAAGAGACAAAAAGAAAGGTTGCAAACTTTTTGCAGTGAAGATTGAAGAATTAAGTGACCCTGATGATGAAAGCACACAAGAGATTGAAGATGGAGAAATTGATGAATCAGGAATCTCAGATATGGAGAAATATCCGGTTTTAAGGGAATATGCTGATGTATTTCCTGAGGAATTACCTGGTTTACCCCCTAAAAGAGTCTTTGATTTTTCTATAGACATAATTCCTGGATCCGAACCTGTATCCAAGGTACCATATAGAATGACTACTACAGAATTAGCAGAACTCAAGGCTCAGCTAGATGAGTTGCTGACTAAAGGACTGGTAAGACCAAGTGTATCACCATGGGGAGCACCTGTGATCTTCGTCAAGAAGAAAGATGGAACAATGCGGCTTTGTATTGACTATCGCATGCTTAACAAAGCTACGATAAAGAACAAGTATCCATTACCTCGAATTGATGATTTGTTTGATCAAGTCAGAGGAGCAGCCGTATTTTCTAAAATTGATCTAAGATCCGGATATCACCAGCTTAGAGTTAAGGATGAGGATATCTTTAAAACCGCCTTTAGAACTCGATATGGACACTATGAATTCACAGTATTGCCATTTGGTTTGACAAATGCACCTGCAGCATTTATGAACCTTATGAATAGTGTATTCAGAGATTACTTGGATAAGTTTGTGTTGGTGTTTCTAGATGACATATTAATCTATTCTAGAAATGAAGAAGAACACAATCGGCACTTAGGAATGGTTCTACAACGTTTGCGTGAGCATAAGTTGTACGGAAAGCTATCCAAGTGTACCTTCTTCCAACGTAAAGTGCATTACTTGGGACATGTAATTTCAGCTGAGGGAATTGAAGTTGATCCAGCTAAGATCGCAGCAATAACTCAGTGGCCTATACCTAAGAATGTACCTGAAGTGAGAAGTTTTATGGGACTAGCAGGTTATTATAGGAAGTTTGTTGAAAACTTCTCCAAGATTGCTTTTCTTATAACTTCCCTACAGAAAAAGGGAAAAAGATTTGATTGGAATGAGAAGTGTCAAAATTCATTTGACCTACTCAAAGAGAAACTAACTACCGCACCAATTCTGAAAGTGCCAGATCCTGAAAGGAGTTTTACAGTTGTCACTGATGCTTGCGGAGAAGGACTTGGTGGAGTACTTATGCAAGATAATCAAGTAATTGCTTATGAGTCAAGAAAGCTAAAACCTTATGAGATAAATTATGCTTCGCATGATTTAGAGTTGGCAGCCGTCGTTCATGCAATGCGAATGTGGAGACACTATTTGCTTGGGAAACCCTTTGAGTTAAAAACTGATCATAATGGCTTGAAATACCTTTTTACTCAACCAAATCTAAATGCCAGACAGAGGAGATGGTTGGAGTTGATTGCTGATTATGATTTCAATATCAGCTACATCAAATGAAAAGAAAACAGAGTTGCTGATGCATTAAGTCGAAGACGCCATATAGCTTCTATTGTTGCAATTCATACTGATTTTAAAGACCTAGTGCTCCAGAAATGTGCAGAAGATGAATATTATTTGCAAGTTAAGCAAGCACTTAAAGAGAATCCTGAAGATTCAAGGTATGATGGTTTCAAGTTTGAACCGAATGGAATGCTTAGGTATAAAGGAAGGATGTATGTACCCAACATAAGCAACTTAAGAAATTTGGTGTGGAAAGATGTAATGTCCCCGTTTTTAGCATTGCTTCTTTCAGTGATTGATGGCCTTTTCCTGGTGTGTTGTTGGCTAATCAGAGACAGAATTAGGGTTTCCGGCTGCTTGGTGAGTTCTCTTGAAGATTCAGGGTTTTGTTTGTTGGAGTTTGGGTGTTCGGATTCTGGATTCCTTCTGGGTTTTCGAAGAGCTTCGCAATGGTGGCTCATGCATTACATTCCAAGCAACTTTCCGAATTTACTATTTTTAGTAAATCCTATTTTTGGCAGTGGTCCAGTCAGCACCAGCTCGGTCAACTTTCCTCTTCTGGCAGTTCATTGGGTAATTCTGAATTTTGGCATAAGGGGTTCATTTTGGAGGAATAAGTATTTTAATGACAATAATGTTTTATTTTATAAAATAACCCCTTGTCCTAGTATTATGACTTTAAGTTGTTTTAAAGAAGGGGACCTTGAGGGGTATTGTCTCATGAAGGAAATATTTTATATTTCTAAAGTCAAAAAATATTACTTGGAGAAAAGGACGCCTTTTTATGAAGGAAAAGATTTTAAAATAAAGTTAAATTAAACCTTGAGAAAGGGGGCGCCCAAATTGGAGGGAAAAGAAGACAGTTCAAATTTGAAAGTTAGGGTTTCTAGAAGCTTCTGGAAAAGTCATCACAAGTTTATAAAAGGAGGTCTTGGTCTTCATTTTCATCATCTGATATCTTGAGTATTGTTATGCTGCCGAAATGGTTGCTGGATTGCTTCGAGGAATGAATGCCTCCTAGCTTGGGCTCGACTTCGTGCTTGAGAGATAGCACCTAGTAGAGAGGTTTGCTTGTTTTGAGTGACTTTTTGTAGTGAGGTTTGCATTTGTAGTTTGGGTTTACTTATGTAGTTCAGTTTATTGCATTTTATGTCATTTTCTGTAGTTGCTGATAACAGGGCTGAATCTATATTTTCACTCATAAATCAAAAAATACAAAAAGAGTTGTTCTGGGTATTGTCTCATTGGTTTTCTCTATTGGAAGAGACCCTTCATGAATATTTGCAGATTTTAATACGAAGTTTCTGATTTTATAAAGCAAATTCGTCATTTCTTGAAAGCCCTACTTTCTGGAGTGCTTTGGGATCCGTGCCATTAATTAATAGCCACTTTTAGCTGTCCTTTCTCATTACTAAACTAGGCGCCATCATTTTGAGGGTCTATTGCATCAGATTTGAAGTCATTTGGGTCAGTTTTGAGTGAGTTGTGAGCATTTTAGTGGATTTTAGGGTTGCTGGTTATGCATTTCAAGTTGCTGTTCGGTCATATCAGATTTTGGAAAGTGCATTTTTGGTGAAGGTTTGGTGTTAGGAAGTCTTACTAAGCTTGGTAGAGGTCACATCTACTATTGCAACAATTGAAGAGCTTCTAATTCTTGTTCTTGCAGGCATTCTCTATATTATTGTAAGCTGAATAGTAGTACTGTCAGCATTTCTCTCAACCTTGCTTATCATGTTTGTAATTGCCCACTGAATAAGTGGAAGAGGCTGGCTTGCCGCCTATTTACTTTGATTTGCATTGTAATATCGTACATCTCCGCCCTATGGTAGCTCCATTCCCACTCCGGGTTTGAAAGCACATTCTGGGTGTTGAGTTTATTTGAAGTTGCATTTGTATTTCTTTCAATCTCCACCATATGGTCGCCTCATTCCATTCTGGTTTGGGTAGCACATACTTGGTGTTGAGTTACTTTCAGTTGCAGTTCTGATTTTTTGTACTGACGATCCTCTTGCCATATGACAGCCTCTCTCATGTTGAGATTGAGTGCGCATTCTTGGCAAAGAGTTATATTGTAACTGCTGGTTTGATTTATCTAACCCTAACGGGTGTGTTGCATTGCTGATTGTAATTCAAAAATCGAAAAAATTTGGTCCGGTATATTACAAAAGAAGCACATGAGGCTCCATATTCTGGTCATCCAGGAGTAATAAAAATGATGGCCGATATAAAGCCATTATATTTCTGGAAAGGAATGAAGGGAGATGCTGCTAATTATGTTGCAAAATGCTTGGAATGTCAACGAGTAAAAGCTGAACATCATCATCCAGCCGGTTTGCTATACCCTCATGATATTCCAGAGTGGAAGTGGCAAGTGATAAGTATGGATTTTGTGCAAGGATTGCCTATGTCCAGAAATAAGCACAATACCATACTGGTAGTAGTTGACAGGCTAACTAAAGTAGCTCACTTTATACCTGGAAATCTAACTGATGGAGCACCAGTTATTGCAAGGAAATTTGTGCAAGAAGTATTCAGATTGCATGGGATACCTGAAAAGATCATTTCTGATAGGGATGCAAGAATTACTTCTAGGTTTTGGCAAACCTTATTTTCTGCACTCGGAACTCAGCTAAATATCAGCTCAGCATATCATCCGGAAACGGATGGGCAAACTGAAAGAGTAAATCAAGTTTTAGAAGACCTACTTCGAGTATATTGCATGGATCAGCAATATAAGTGGGAAGACTATTTACCTTTAGTCGAATTTGCCTACAATAATTCATACCATTCTGCAATCAAAATGGCTCCGTTTGAAGCCTTGTATGGTCGAAAGTGTCGAACTCCGATAAGTTGGGATAAACTTGAGGATCGAGTAAGTCTTGGACCTGTAATGTTAGCAGAAATGGAAGAGCAAGTAAAGAGTATAAAGCAAAGGTTAGCCGAAGCTAACAGTCGACAAAAGAGTTATGCTGATGCAAAGAGAGTACCTCGAAATTTTGCCATAGGTGATAAGGTTTTGTTAAGAGTCAAACCTCATAAAAGCTCCATTAAATTTGGAAAGTCGTCCAAATTAGCTCCACGATATGTTGGACCTTTTGAGGTTTTAGAAGAAGTAAACCCAGTAGCCTATCGAATTGCATTACCACCTGCTCTTGCTCGAATGCATAATGTCTTCCATGTGTCCTACCTTAAGAAGTATATACCAGGTGATAACCATGTTATTGATTGGACTGCTTTACAGGTAAAGGATCCCGGGGTAGTAATGCTCGAGCCTATTAAAGTGCTTGAAGTCCGCAAGCTACGCTTACGGAACAGAGAAGTCTCTCAATGTAAAGTCCAGTGGGATCAATATACTGAGGACTCAGCTACCTGGGAAGACTATGAGGAAATCCGGAGGAAATTTCCTGACATTCTTGAGGCATTCAAGAATGGTGAATAAAGTAGTGTTTTGTTGTTTTTATGCTTTAAATAATACCTTGTTCATCGGGGACGATGAATCATAAGGGGGGGAGTATGTTACACCCCGATTGTATAGCTACTATTCATAGGATGTACATTGTAAATGTTGAATCTTTCTATTGAATAAATTGAATTGTTCTTGTGATCAATTGGATGTATCCTAAATGATTGTCTCTTTATCTGATGCTTCTATTAATGTAATTCTTGAATGAAATTAGCATATTGAGTTATGGAATAATGTTGTTCTAACCTTTTACAATGCTTAATGTATATTACCTTGGTTTTGAGCAATTGATTTCCGTTGTCATCTCATGATTTGCAGGAGACAGGTTCGTACCTCGAGGCAGAGGAGAGATATCACTCGGGGAAGAACTTGGTCGGGTAAACAGTAATGGATACCAACTGGACATACACACACAAGCCTTAGAACTGAGTAAGCTAAGTCATTGTTTTTGGTTAAAGGTAAGTCATCCGTAGGCTTGTCTCGTATCATTAGGAGTCGTGTCTTCTTCTGAATGTGTAAACAAGTGATGCTTGCCGGTATAACCTTATAAATGATAAGTTCTGGTTAGAGGTGGATATGTGTATTTGTACATACGAATACGATATGTACAAGTACCCAAAAGTACATTCATGTCGATACAAACGTATTAAGCAGATGGATATGCCATACGTATGTGTCGATATAAATGTATTTATGGATACTTATACATGTAATATATATACAGATATATATACAAGTATACATACCCACGGCTAACGAGATAAATGAATTATATATTGTAATGATATCTTGCCTCTGAAATTATACGAATACATATATATTAATTTACATGTTTAACGTATAATGTAAATGAATATATGTGTATTAGTATAAAGATAAGTATTTCAATATATTTAGTATTATATTAAAATATTAATATAATATAGTTTAAAATGTATATAATATTATTTAAATTGATATTTTAAATAATTATACATAAACTATATTATATAAGTATTTTAATAGAGTATACCAAATATATTTAAATAAAAGAATTAACAAAATCAAATGAAAAGAAAATTAAACATTTGAAACACTTTTATAAAAGGCGAATGTAAATCATAAAGAAAATGGAAATTCGCGAATTTCTCTAAATCGCGGATTTCTCTAATGAATCCGTTGAAATTCAATTCTGAGCTTTAGCAAATGCAGCATATTTATTTTGAAAACGTCATTTAAATATTGAAGATTTACAAAGTCGGAATAAAGAAGAAAAAACGCGAAAATGAAATAAGGAAAATGAAAAACGCGCAGGTAACCCGCGCGACTAGGGCCAGGCGTCTGAAAATGGCCGATTTATCTCTTGCTTGGTGAATAAAATGAAATCTGTACGCCATTAGAGCAAGGAAAGAGTCTTCAATAAAAACTTGGCAAATAACCTAGCTAAAAAAACGCAAGAGCTGTCACGTTTTAACAAACTGAACAAATTCAAATTGAAATAAGCTTTGTTGCTGTCAAACATGGAGGTCGAAACCCTCACCAATTTGATACACGTTTTTAGTTTGAAATATTCTTCAAACTGCTGGCAGTCCTGGCGCCATAGAAGGTGGAAATCAGTTTTAAAATGAACCTATAAATATACCTGCGTTTGGCATTCTTTCTCACACGAATTTGCAGTCAGTTTCTTGAGCATTTTAAAGTTAAAAAGTGAATTCGCCATAGTGGAAGAATTGCTAAGTTATTTTGTTAATACAAGAGGGCAGAAGTTGAAATTGCTGGTAATCTTTGAATAGAAGAGGAGCAATCAGGAATTATCTTTTACTGTGTTGAGTAATTGGTTTCAAGAATCCAAGCTGAAAGTGATCTGAGTAGAGGCCAGTGAAGGAGCTATCTTCCAAACTTGTGGAAAGCTAAATCAGGCATGCTAGACTCTTACTTTTCATATTAATCTGATAATTCTCTGAATTATAGTCTTGGCTGAAAAGAAATAAGTTTGATTATCTTAAGATTAAACTAAAAAGAATAATAGTTTCTTAACCATTATCATGAATATAGTCTTGTCATGGCTTTTGTTTGGCTTTTGTTGTCAATGGTGTACACTTTAC
This sequence comes from Sequoia sempervirens, assembly GCA_007258455.2. NCBI lineage: Eukaryota > Viridiplantae > Streptophyta > Pinopsida > Cupressales > Cupressaceae > Sequoia > Sequoia sempervirens. The sequence goes on from VDFB02278564.1 coordinate 142,597, forward strand.
ATTAGTTAATGGAAAGCAATCTGCATTGTGCATAAGTGGCTCTATATAATGAGCATATGCTTGTGTTTAAATAATAGTTACTAGGGTTGAGTCAAGAATATTTGCAAGATATACTCTACAACTTAATACAAACAACTTAATCAAGTTATTGTATCCCTAGGATGAATACATCCTGAATTAGGGCGTTAGTTGTAGTATCTTGTTTAATAGATTCATCATTCCAGTAGTAAAATGTTGTAGGAAGTCTAGGGTACGGACTACCCCAATAGACCAACCTACGCGTAGAATTAAGATAGCCTTAAGTCAAGTTGAACCTGGCTAGTGAATGTGACATATGACCTATGTTCTTCGTTGAACGTAAACACTTTGGCCAAAGTAGTGTAAGGAACCATTTAGTTGTTGTACTACACTGTCAGTTCACCGTGATTCCGAAATACAACCTAGTTTGTGATTTGCCGTTAGCACGAAAGCTAGTTTTGTAGAATCACAGCACTATGTCCAGTTGGTAGTCATTAAAGGTTACCCAACCAATCTCTTCTTCGAAGGGAGGGCCGTTCATTGAAAAATGATCGTGCGGGGGACCGCATTATAAGTCCGTGGTTGGCGGAAAAATGCTCGAGTGATGTTTCTCCTCCACGAACACCCGACGGATGCTCCAAAGCTTGACAGGACGGATTCCTGGACCTTCTTATTTCTATTGGTGTCAAAATCCTACTGGCTATGTATGTATGTTTCTCTTCATGCTTTGTAATTTCATTTGAAATGAAATAGTTTAAAGATGCAAAAGATGTTTCTTATTATGTTTTGAAAAGAAATTGTTTAATCAAAATGGTATTGTTCTTACTTTTATGAATGAATTGTAAAGTTTTAATTTTATCGTACAAGTGTGTTCATTACATGGCTTACTATTTTAGGCACAACCCCCTATGTTTTTCTTACCTAAACCCTCATTAAGGGATAAATTTAAAAACTCATTTTGGTTTACAATTTTACTTCTAAAAGAAATCTATTCAATGTAAAACAAAAAAAATTTAAAATACCCTAATCCTATACCAAAAATGTTCAGTTTTCCTTTGCTCTCTTCTTTTTTTCTCTCTAAGTGTAAAATGAGTCATACATACACATAAAATTGTGAGTTGTAATTAATGGTGGGTTTTTCAAGTGTGATGTCACTATGGTTTTAGGCATTAGAGAGGTGTGGGCTAGGTTGAGGGTGTAGGTTAGGGTTGCATTAGTTAGGATAAGTTTATTCTTTTCTTGGTGAGTTTTTGTTTGAAGCTTAATCTATGTGGATCCCCATAATTGCTAGTTAGTTTCATTGAAAACTACCTGGAAATGCATGTGATATTTTGGGGATAGCTTAACATTTTGGATATTTTTCAAACTGACCCTACGAGGATTAGGACCAGGATAATTAGCCAAAGTGTTATGGTATAAAAATGGGGGTATGCCTAGTTATTCTTGTAACATAGATACTAAGCTATCAATGCTTCCTTTTTGTAGTACTTGAATGTAAATGTTGATGCTAAATTTGTTTTTACTCTTCACTTACTGTGCTTTAACTATAAATAGAGTGTATTCCATTGCCTTATATGATTTTGATTGTTAACCAGGTCTCTTCCATTGTTGGACTGTCTATCAGCTTTGCCTCTAGTCAAAGCACTTGTAAAATATGATGTGATAAGATGTTTTAGTTATTTTGCATTGTGTAGATGTTGGAAATTATAATATGAGTTTTCTTTTGTTTTTAGATGTTTTTAATGTTTTTTAATTCTTTTATTCCAAAGATCAATTGCCAGATTTTCAAATTTTGTTTAGGAAGTTATGATCTTGTATCACATTATCTAATATGATGCATAGAAGAGTTGATATTAAAATCATTTATATTGTTGAATGGCATGTTGATGATTGAAGCATTTCTAATATGGTATCCAGGATGAGAAAGCTTACATGTCATATGACTTGATGACTGCAAGACAACTTTTTCACAAGGGAGGCATCTTAGCTCAACTTTATACTGACTTCTTGGAACCATTCCTTCTGATTACTTTATTTTCTTCTCCAGAAAGGCTTTTAGGTATGTCAGAAAGATGTTGGAAGTTACCAACACACTTGAGGGTAGTTTACATCTTTTGTTTCATTTCCTTTCAGTGCACATTACAATCAGGCACAATTTTTTTTTCTTATTGACAGCTGCAGCAACTTTAGGAACTTTATACTATTATGCCTTAACCCACCAACATAATTTTGATGTTTGCTGGTGCAAGGGGCCTGTGGCTGAGCTCATATTCATTCCATGGATTCAAGAAATAGAACGGTTAGGTGGATCCATTCTTCAGGGAATGTATGTACAGGATGTAGTATCATGTGATGATTCAGACATAGTTAAATCTGTTATAGCAGGTATTTTAATGGTCCTTTATAATGCATTTGCTCCATAACTGCTTAGACACATTGAGGGACAACTCATGGAAAATATGCATATATATAATCATTTCTCATTTAAAAAGAGTTGGTTATGATTGTTAAAAGGATTTAGAGGTTTTTTCTTTATGCATTATCCAATTTCAACATGCAAACATTGTTTCTACTCATTATTCGTTGTGACATTCCTATTCAGTGGTATTTGAGTATTTCCTATTCAATGGTATTCTAGTATCATTTCTTTCTCTGACTATCTCTATGTAGCATTTGACAACACAAATTTATGATCACAGATTTGATATTCAATGGGAAAAGGCAAAAGTATGTTTCAATATTTTGCTCTCCATTGAAGATTTTTTTTTCTGAATTTTGAGAGAAGAGGATCTAAGACTAAATGGACACATATTAACACACCAAAAAAAATAACCCATTCAATTTGAGTTTCTGTCACCCAACTGACCTGGTTTTCAACTTTGGCTGGTGCCTTATCCTCTTTCACACACTTGCCCCCTTGAGGAGGAACTGCCACTTGCAACCCAAGAAGCAAGGCTGCTACAAGTGAATTTACCCTTGAACCCATCCCCATGGGGCCTATAATCTGGCTAAACTCCACACAAGCAGGAGGTTTTCCTGGCTGTTGGATTTTGAATTAACCTATGGGACCATTTAGGTGTTAGGGTCAATGTCAACTAAAATAAAGGAATGAAATGTATTGAGGTAGAAGGGTTTGTCTATAAACAAGAAAGGTTTGTGGTCATTTTGGGAGGTTTGGAACCTCAATGCTCACATCCCAAATGAAAGTGTAGGGGAACTTATCCCCTACCTTTACAATAGGAGTCTTCTTTAGGCTGGTTCACCCTTAGCCTGCCTAATTTTAAGACAGTTTTCCTCTACCACACAATATTTTATGTAGCCTTGCCTGAAGCTCTTTCTATTGCTGCCTCTTTGTAGCTGCCTTGCTTTCACCTTTTTTCCTTGCTTCTCTGCCTGCCTTTGGACCAAGGTTGGTCATTCTCAGCCTGTTTACACTAGCATTAGCATTTATAGTTGTAGGGTGAGTCTTGAATTAACTTTTCAACCATTGATCCTCTAGGATTAGTGTGATATAGGTCATATCTCTGTTACTTGGAGTTAATATTATCTTTGTTGAGGAATACTTGGTGTTCTTGAGAAAGAAAGAAATAAAATTTAGCTATGTCCACAAATGACCATTTTTGGTCAATGAGATTGGAAAGTACATTCCATAAAAAGTGAATTCTTTGTTTGAATGCATGAGTTTGATAATCTAGTTTAATTAGGTGGATAAGCTTCTTGAGTATGTCTAGTTGGAATTATTTCCAATTTCCATTTTCTTGATTGTTTAGACCTGAAACTCATATTTTACACTTCTAAACTAACCATTGTTATTCGGCTGTTGCCATCAATATTTCAAAATGGCCAAAGGCTCCAATCCATAAGCTTGATTTCCAAGTTGTACAATCAAATTTTTCTTTGTGGCCACCATCACTTATGTTGTCAATCCTTCAAAATTTTAGTGTTGAGTGAATTGATCTCTAAGTCTAGAAACTTAGATGATCAATTGTAATGTCCCCATTTTTTGAGTGATCACCAAATTGAAATCAGCATTGTGTTTCAGACTTTCCAGTTATCTTCAGAAATTTCAGACTTGTTGGAGTCCAGATCTGAGTTTGTTTCATTATCATATGGTCTTCTACATTGCTTATCTCATTGCCAATGGAGCTATGCATCATCTGGGTATGTTATGATTGTTGAACACTCAAATACTTAGGGTCTGTACTTACTTTTACAGTCTGAATAAACACCATATCAGACCTTATTTATTTGTAATCAGACCTCATATTTCATTAATAAAGGGTTCCTTTGGTATGGTTAAGTTTCTTATTATGTTCTCTCTTATTTGGTACTTGTAATTGCATCACAAACAATCTGAAATTCAAACAAAAAAACTCAGAAATTCATATCAGAACCAAAAAATCAGAAGTTAGAGGTTTTCCTGAGAAGTGTTTGATAAATTGACTAAGGGTCAAATTGAGAAAAAACAGTTAAAAATCAGTAGGGGTTCTTACACCAATATTGTCATTGGACATTGAGTTGTTTACCTCTACCCTTAGTTGGGATAAATTAAAGCACTAAGATGAGTGTGCCTTGATTGAAGGTGTTAGTAGAGGGATAAAGTGAGTCATTCCAGGATAAATAAGTGAACGTCATATGGTGCTACCCATTGTGGGATCTAGTGAGTAGAGGGTTCCTACCAAATCTCTTATAATGGAAATTTTGTGAGAAACTCATTATTCTTATTTACTTGTTTGGAGAATCCCACAAGGGACATCAACTATTGTATTGTGGCTATTGCCATTAATTCTTGTGGAGGATAGCAGATCTATAGAGAATTGTCTAAATCTGAATTTGATGCAATATCTATTTTTCTTTTTTCTCTTACTATGTCACTGTTGGTTGGAAATTTTGTATTCTCGTGAAAGCGTACAAAATTGAGATTTCAACCACAGCACGTGAGTTAAACTCTCCTAATTAAGGGAAGGCTCCCCCTTTAACTAAATAAAATTAAGGGTAGGACAGCAATCGTTCCTCTTGTTTCAGGAAAGATTACGTTCTTCTCTCTTCACAGAAAAGACACAGTAAATGTTACTAAAACTTGTTACAACAGCTATACAGTGAAATTAAGAGAAAGGAAATAAAGTTTCCTGAAAGCGCAAAGACTTCCGTTATTTCCTCCGGGACGGGAAAACAATTCGATAAGCACAAAGTCTTAAAGAATGAAATCCTATCAACCTTTTTTAGAACGATTACTTTATGGAAATATACAAGATAAAACAGCTCAAAGACTGAAATTATAATGTATGCTTTCAACTATTCTAAATGAGAAATACTATGAGCGTAAAGACTTATAATTCTTCTCTATTTCTAACACTAACTAAGAATTCAATTCTCAGATTTACAGCACAAAGACTGCAGATATTTAAATTGAATCTCTCTTCAGCAATCTTCAACAATTCTCAAGTAATCACAATATAAGAATGACCCAAAATGACATAAGAACATTTAGGATGCATAACAAGAATTCAGCTCAAAGTCTGAAATTCCAACTTCTTGATATCACTTGAAAATTTACAATATTTCACTATAAAGCTCAAAGACTTTATGAGTATAAAATTCTGCAGAGTTTTCTTGCTTGCTAAAAAGATAAAGATTACAATAGACCCCTCAAGTATTTATAGGAGGAAGGTCTGGAGAAAAAGGTGGGAGGATCTCAACAAACTTGAGAAAATCTCTCAACCGATAACTAATTGCGATTGACTTATTCAAAATTACAATCCAAATTGTGATTTGTCTTGTAAGATTTTACACGTAATTACATTTTCGAAAATTGCAAGGAAAGAACACTTGCAATTGCAAAATTTGTTTTTACATATATATTGTCGAAAGTAAAATTACATAAAACAATCTAAAACTTAATTTGTTTCATTCCTATCTTTGAAAGATAAGAATTTGCTGATGATGATCTTCAACTCGTTCGGATCTGGACCCAATGTGTTCTTGGCCACTGCAACTGTCTTCAAAATTATATCAAAGTATTTGATAGTTGCCAATCTATGCTCTTCATAAGAAGTTTGCATCTTTTCAAGAATTGTTTGATGATTGATAAGCTTTTGAATCGAATCCAAAGAAAACTGCTCTGATTCCATTTGTTGACGAAGATTGGCTGCCATATCTGAAGTAACTGAATCAGCTTCAAGTAACTCATCTTCTTGATTCAAAACTGTACATGAGATTTTTTCAAAACTTGAAAGAATATCTTGCTGAACTTCGTCATTCATTTCTAAAGTAGCCTGGATATCTTTGATAAGATCTTGAATGACCAATGACCTATTTGTCATAAGTTCCTCAAATTCTATGTACTTTTCCCTATTTGGCAAAATCAAATTGCTGCATAGGATTAGTAAATCAACTTGATCTATCTCATGCCAGATTTTTAAATCTTTTTCAAGCGTTTCCAAACTTTGCTTGAAGGCTTCTAAAGTTTGATTCAGCTTTATCTTTGCTATCCTGACATTCTTGAGAACTTGCAAAGTCTTCTCAATCATTGGAATACTTTGCTCAATTAGCTGAGTTATCCATGAATCAATTGCCTTGGCCTTTTGCGCAATTCTTTCTAATTGTCTAACTGATTCATTTGGAGGAGCTGTAGATAGAGAATCAACTGCCTCTGATGATCCTGTAATCCTTTGAATGACTGCAACCAGCTGAGCATTGTCTTCCTTGAGCTTTTCCTTTTTAGCTAAGAGTTCGTTATAGCTTTGTGTCAGAATTGTCACTGAACTCTGAGCATCCTGCATCATATTAGCGTGAGTCTGCTTACCCAATTCCACCCTCGTGAACCTGTAATCAGATACCTGCATTTCTTCATGCGGTTTATCAACTAAGGGCTCTGCAATTTCAGCATATTTCATCCTGTTGCTGTCAACAAAAACCTGTGAGACTGTTTTAGCTTTCTTTGCAATCACTGGTTTTTGTTTCTTCAATTTTCGGAAATCAAAAATATCAGGAGACACTGCCTGTTTCTTTCTCTTAGGAGCAATTGAATTTAGCCATGGAGGAAGATCCAAGGTTGTCACATCTGAAATGGCAACTGCGGTCTCAGTAGAAATAGCCTCAGTTTGAGATACAACAGAAATTCTTGAAGGTGCCTCAGTTTGTACAGCAACAATGTTTTGCTCAGAAGACAAATTGCAACTAGGATTGGCCATGAAACAATCAAAGTTCGTTACAGACGTATCAATTTCTGGAAGAGTTGTTTCTGACATAGCTGAAAAGATTGGATTGATATGAAAAATACTCTTGAAGTTACTAGGTAAGTTCATCATGGGAGCATTTGTTACAGATGAAGGCTGATTACAAGTCTCTTGTGTTGGAATAGAAGGAGCAAAAACGGTAGAGAAAGAATCAACATCACTGTCGATAGGAGACAAAGGAGATATAGCTAATTCTAGTATTGGGGCCTCAATGTGAGGAGTTATCTCACTTAGGATAGTGGAGGTCTCATGAACCTCGTCTTCTTCTTGCTGTTTTAATACCTGAATCTGCATTTCGTTGACTTCCTTACCTTTTGATGTTTCTCTATCCAATGGTTGTTCAGGAGCTCTGCTCACTTTCAGCTTGATTCTGGTACTTGAAGAGGAAGCTCCTTCCTTAGATTGTTCCCTAATTTCTGATTTCAATCCTCTAGGGCCAGCTGGGTCATCTTCAGCTCTAACTCTGATTTTGATGGTCTTGACACCTATGCTTTTGAGCCAAGAGTTGGTGTTCGCCAAGACTGATTGGAACCTATCAAAGATAGAGACGGATTCCTTTTGAGACCACTGAATTGCAGGAATGAGAGCATTAGCAACTCCTTGTTCTTCGTACTCAGGATCCAAAATCTGCTTATCATCAATTACTCCCTCTGGAATTAAAGTCAGATTCAGGTTAATGATTTGCTCCAAAGTTAGCCTGCAATAATCCATTTTGTATATATCCTTTTCTGTCCGAAGGTCTACCCAAATGTCTTCGATGCGGTGAACATGGGTGAAGACTCTTTTTATTTTATCCTTCATCCTCCTGTAATCAAAATCCACTCTAGCTTGGAATCTTTTCAATGTTATCTCCTGAAGTTCAGTTTCCATTGCCTTGGCTCTTGAAGAGGTTGTCAAAGAATACCTGCCAATTACCAATGGATTATGTGAAGAAATACCAATTCCAGATTTGTGTTGTATAACTTGACGTGAATGAACTGACATCAATTGCCTTCCCAGCTCCATCAGAATGATCTTATCAGTTGGATATCTTGGGAGCATATAAGGTTGGTCTTCAAAGCAGCCAACTCTCATATAGGTGAATGTTGGAAATTGAAGGAACAAGCAGCCATATTGATTTACCTTATTCCAAGCTGCATCTGATACCCTGTTATTTACCAACTCTTTGTCAAACAAACACATAAAATAACCAAAGAAGGCATCTTGTACCCTTCTATAATGCGCTCGACTTGGAATAAAAGTCAGCTGATCATAATATTTCCATACGGGCACCAATGATCTGTCGCCTTCAGGAGATAAGCCTGGAAAATGTCTCAAGGAAGCTGCTATGTAGACCAAATATGAATTCATATAGAAGGTCAGAGTGGTAGGAACCTGTGCAAGCTGTTCGCACAAACAGTCACTGATTATTTCTCCCCAGAAAATTGGATGTTGTGCTTTTCTAATGACAACCATGAACTTATACATCCAGCTTTCAAACATGTTAGAAACTTTCAACCCTGCAATTCTGCTCAAAAGAGTGATCATGTCGTTAACTTCTTCTATAAAATCAGACCGATACAACTTGGGCATACGGGTCGCACAAGGTCGTGATTTTAGAAGCCATTTAGAGTTGATGTGTTTAATACAATCATTCTTTTTCTGCTCAAAATGTTTGTGAGCACTCTTCAATGAAATCTCTGAATAAGTAGTTGCATCAGGTACTCTGAAAACTCTATTGATTGTCTCAGCATCAAGTCTGATAACTACGTTGCCATCATCATCCTTAATTGTCCTGGATTGTCTATCAAAGCGTGCTGCACATGCAAGGACGAATTCTGGTTCAAGGGCAGCAACAGGAAAAGAAGCCACGAGATGGATATGACTTCTCAGCAACTTTTGCATATCAGAAGACGTAGATTTCTCAACCCTTTCAAGAAAATTAGACATATCAACATGCCCTATTTCTGTATCTTTGATCTCATCGATGTTTGAAACAACGTGAGATGGAGAGATCTCATTCTGATATTTGTCGAACTTATACTTCATCTTTTTGCCTGCTGGAGAAGTTGGTTCATCCGTCATTGAACAGGAATCTGCAAGACTGCGGTGAAAATCCCATAAGGTCAGCACATCATCAGCATCAACGTGAGTGGACATGGCGGAACTCAAACCCTAGAACAATGAAATGGACTTTGAAAGAAAAATGGAAGGTGAATGAAGATGAATTCGAAATGGATGAAGTGGTGGAATGGAAAACGGCATTTTGTCTCTTTGAAACAGCAAGATAAAGAGATCTCAAAACTTGGATTTGGAATTTCGTCCAAAAAGGTCAACTTATGTGCTTTTTAAGGCAATTCGAGTTTTTGAGTGACTTGAACAATTTCGGAACTTTTTGACACTTTAGCAATTTCTGCTTTTTGCAATTTCGGGATTTTTATGAGTTTTGAAAATTCTCACAAAGGCAATCGGGATTTTTATGAAATTTAACAATTTTCAAACTTTGCAATTTCTTTTTAAAAAAAAATAAAAATGTTATTTTAATTACAAATCCCGAAATTGTATTTTTAGGCTAAAAACCCGAAATAAGAGACAAAGTGAAATTTTCTTATTTTGTGAAAGATAGTGACGGATATATGAAGTGGCGAATGAATGAAATGAAGGAAATGAGCATGATATGTGAAATGAAGGAAATGAGCATAGGCGACATGAAAGATGGATAAATGAAAATGGAATGAATTGTTTATTGCTGGAAATGGTAGAATGAAAAACGTGTTTTCATCATAAGGCAGATTTAAATGGAAATATGCATCATGTATGGTAGTGTGGAAGTATGTGAAATGGAAGGCAAAACTTTAATAAAATGGAGAAGGCGTGTGAATGTATATGAGAAAAACGCATTTCTAAATGAGGGCGAATGGAGGTAACATGATACAAATGTAGTTTTACAAAAACGCGTTTTAGTGTGAAGGCGAACTTTTGAAATAAATAAATGTATTTAAAATAAAGAAAACCAGTAAGAGAAAACGCGTTTTGAATAAACTAGCAAAAATACCAACAAATATACAACAATAACCATGATGAAAGCGAAGGATTGAAAGAAAAACGCGTAAGAATGAAAAACGCGTTTTAAAACAGTCATAATAATGTAAAACGTGGTATGTAAAAGACAAAAACGCATATAAATGACAGTAAAACATTTGAAAGAAAGAGAGATAAGTGCGAATCATACCTGGAACAAGTTGAATACGCGAAAATGCAGAAACAAAAACCCTAGACGCGTTGAAGAAGACAGAAAATGGCTATTTACTGGTTAAAATCCGAATTTGAAGCATCAAGGTCGACCAAATTTCCATGAAATGAGGAAATAAATGCAAAGAACAATTCAACCAGCTTGAATCTAGGAAAAATCGGACTTTTCAGAAGATTTGACAATGTAAAATAACATCAAAATCATGAATCGGGTTTTTCATGAAGCTTTACATGCCTTTTTTGCAAAATCGGGTTTTTTATGAACTTTGGCAATTTTGCTTTATGACCAATTCGCACTTTTCTGACCAAAAAGCAATTTTCATTTTAACAAAATTGAACACTCATGAAAAATTCGGACTTTTTAAGCCATTTAAGCAAAATCGGGTTTTTAAAACACTTTGGCAATTTTGCTTTTTTTGTCAAAATAAAAGGACTTCAACAAAAATCGGGTTTTTATGATAACTTAAACAATTTCGGGTTTTTCAAACACTTTAGCAATTTTGCCTTAGAGTCTAAATTTCCCTATTTGCTGAGTTGCTCAGAAAACCCGAAATTGGTCAAAAAGACATTAAAAACAAGTCAGAAATCGACGAAAACGGAAACGTAAAGAGGAAAAAGAGTAGCCCAAAGATTAATCAACTTAAAACAGAGATTTTCCACCCTTTGCACCTCGTAATGCGTGCCTTGGAGAAGAAAAATCTCAAGTTTTAAGAAAATTTTGATTGGTTACCTAAATTTTGAAACGAGTTAAAAATTTAGGATAACAGTCACTCTATTAGGATATTTCTTGGAAATAAAGATGTGAATAAATAAACTATGAGACCACTTCAAGGGGGTGATCTCCAAAATTCAAAATTAATTTAACTTCAACTTATGGTGGTTTGGAAGAGACTTTCTCTTCCTTGTTTGTACACATAATTAGGCAGGGACACACCCCTTTGTCCTAATTAGGTTGGCCTAAGGAACTAATTATAGGTAATAAATTGTCATAACCCAAAAAAATGACATTTTTAAAAATGCATAAATATCTTCTTATATCTTATACACATCTATATATATGTATCTTCCATTTCAATTACAAAGAATGTACATTTTAAAACATATACAAAAATCATATCATAATTATCAAATTATCCAATTATGATTATTATTAGACTTCAATATAAATGATATGGATGATCAAGAAATACATCCATTTTTTATTACTCACCAACGATTCCTATTTAGCATATATTGTTAATTGATCAAACACTTCTTAATCATGCTTTAAGAGACTAACAAATGGGAATTATGTTGATCACACCTCCTAAGCAAGAGACGCGTCTAGAAAGAGGGGCACAATGATTCGCCCCTTAGAAATAGGAGGAAGGTGATCTAGTCTAGCAACAAATGAAGGAGTATTATAAGCAGAAAAGATAGCAGCATAGAAATACAAGTGAATTTCCTTCACATGGATTTAATATTTAGTTCTCCTAAATTCCACATAATGATGCTACAAGAATTCTATATGATCGAGGCTTCTATTCGATCTTTGCATTGCTAGACCTATTCTTTAACCCTACTCATCGAACTGCCCAATTTACCTTTATTGTGATTAAATTTTGAGATAGAATGATCATATTAGGTGAACTTTGCATTACGTATGTAAATATGCATCCCTTGATCAATCTGTGTAGAACATCTCCTTAAAACAGCCATAGGTAAAGCCGTGTGATATTTCATTTCTTAAACCATTTAGTAAAGACAAGTGAAAGATAATAACCTGGGTTTGGTTCTACTGCATCACTGTTATGGGAATAGAACATTGTCATTATAAGTGTTAACTATGATTGCATTCAAGCTTGATTGATGCTAGATCTTTTATTCGATTTGATAGAATGCATTTAGATTTGATTGATGCTGGATCTCTCCTTTAACATAATACATTCGGACTTATGGTATCATTGACCTTGTGCATCATAGATAGGAAAGAAAGAGACTAGAACTAACATGGATACATTGATGTTTGTAATGTCCCCTTTTTCAGCATGATCGTGTTTGTTGGTGGTTGGCCTATACTTAGACTCTTGTAGGATAACAGGTTGGGTTAGAGGGTCAGTGGCATTATTTGATGGGTTTTGTCGTTCTCATCCTTTGACTTCAGTGATTGGCTCACAACAGGCCTTGGCAGTTTAGTGATTGACAGCTTCTGACGACACGTTATTATGTGGGGTTTTGAGCGAGTTATGAATATTTGAGTGGAATAAAGTGTTTTAATATATTTGACGAAATATTATAAAGTCAACTTGATTTTATAATAAAGTAATCACTTAAATTTATTTAAGTGAAAATTAGAAGCACTTTAGTGAAATATTTCATAAAGTGATTAATTAAATCACTTAAAGTGGGCGCCATGTATTTAAGTGAAAACTATTGAAAAGGGGATTTAAATATATTCTAAAATATTTAAATGACTCCAAAAGTGGCGTCACTTCTTGGGATGCATGCCTTTTTGGCTTTATATGCAAGCCAAGGTAAAATCAAACTCACTTTTGACTTTTTGATATTTTTCTTGGCTTTGGCTTTGCTTGCATCTCTGAGACAAGGGTTTCAAGAGTTTGTTTATCTCTGGAGAACGAAAACTCTTCACAGATCTGTGATTGTGAGACTGTGCAAGATCAGTTGAATGATTGCAATAGCAGGGGCTTCAATTCAGAAGTTTCTACAGTGCTTAATCAAGAATTTTGGTGCAATATTCAATAGTTGTCAATAAGATACAGGAGGGTGTCCTTCATCTGGCAGACACTCCACCTTCATGGCCGTACTTTTTATGCTGAGGACATGGCTGCTTTATTGAAGTGCGTGGCACTTTTCTCAAGGGTGTTTGGAGTTCTGGAGAAGAAACGCCTTCTTCTTTGAGGGTTTTTTATCTCCTTCATTGGCGTCTAGCTTGTACTTTTCATTTGCTTCAGTTTTCAGGCTGGAGATTGCATTCAGTTGGATACTACGCTTGAAATTGTCAGTTTTCATCATTCTTGGCTGGCAATATGGAATAAATTCTTATTTAAATAATCTGGAGCATTACGGGTATGTTTGTAACTTGTAATCTCTTTGTTTCAGTTATTTAATATCTTCTGCACTTCCATCTGGTAATTTAAGCTCAATTCTAAGTTTTATGAGCATTTATGTGAAATCGCCCCTTCTACTTCTCTCTAGAAATTTCTCTAAAAAACAAAAAAACACAAATAAGATAAGAAAAATACAGGGGTTTGAGTTGTGAGCCAGCAGGGCTCATCACAGTGGTATCAGAGCCTTGATCCTACCAGCCTGAAGGGTTAGCAGTTTCTATGCAGTCACATCAAAATAGGTTTGACAGGTACTATTCACATAGGGGTTGAACAACAAAGTGGTTGTAATGGCTTCTAAATTTGTTGATGAAGTAGTGGCTGCTTATGAGGAATATATAGCATTTCCAGATAAGATAAAAGATCGCCTAGACTTCGAACAATATATGGAGCACCGGATGGTTTATAATAAGCAACGAAGCAAATCAAAGAAATGCAAGCAGAAAAATGTAGAGAGCATTTCAAATAATATTTAGCAGAAACCTATGCCTTCACAACAAAGATTAGCTCGTAGCTTGCAGCAGTCTGAAGACTCCATTTCAAGACAAAGCTCATCACAAAACAAAAAGAAATTGAGTTTCTTTGATGTGTTGGGGTCAAAAAGGGATCAATCAGCAAATCATGATCTTCAACCTACAGGTGGACATGGGATTGAAACTGAAGTGGTGAATGATAAGGGAATTGTACATCATGAAGCGGAAACCCAGAACGTTGACACTTTCAACGCTCAAGAAGTTGTTATCAGATGTGATAACAAGTTTGATGTTCAAGACAGCAGCCTTTCACTTGAGCAAAATGATGATTTGAAAGTCTGTTGTACCCCAAAATTAAAATTTTTGTTACACTTAGACATTTTGAAGAAATGAGTAAAAGTCTTGTCAAATCAGTCAAAAAGGTCAAAATTTGGGTGTGCATGTCTTGCATGAAGGGTTAAAACACAAAATTCTCAATTTCTGACGATCTGGGTCTGCTAAGAGCAGCTTAACCTACAAAACCCAGATCTCAGTTTTTCATCCCTAAATTTTAGGAAAACTGCTATTTTTAGAAATTTTCTCAAAATAGTAACCTTTTCTGGGTTTTTTTGGGTTTCTTTCGAAATGGATACTGGCAAAATTTTCTAAAAATAGAAAATTTCTAAAAATAGAAAGTTGGTCCGGCAGGGTCCGAACTGATTTTGATTGGCTCAAAATGTGTCCGTGTCAGGCTGGTGTAGTCAAAATCTTAAAATAATCAGTTTTGCCCTACTCGGTCTATTCAGCTTTTTCAGAAGCATATCTGGAGCTCTGAGGTCATCAATGGAGGTCATCCGACTGCCAGGCATCAATTTTAGCACTTAAACTTCCAGCAGAAGGTGAAATGATGAACATGCATGAGGAACGAGGAAGAAAATTGAAAAGTCTTGAAAATTTTCTAACACTGCTGAGTTTGGGTGCCCCTGTTGAAGAAAGGCACCCACCTTTTGAGGACATCAGATGAGTGAATTAGGGTTAGGACCTCTAATGGAAGTTGCTCAGTTTTCAGTCAGCTTTGCGATGGATATCCCCGTCAGAATGTCCGACAATCTAGTCTCCAGCAAATTCGAGTCGAAGTGGAAGGTATAGAATGAAGATCTGAAACTTGAAGAAGAAGATTAAAGTAAAATTTTTCTAAGTCTGGAGAAACTAGGCGCCATAGGTGAAGAAAGGCGCCCAACTTTTCAAGGGTTCAAACAGATGAACTTGCAGTCAAGGTTACAACAAGATGTCTTCAGAATACTACAGGCTTTCTAGTGAGCTATCCAGCATGACAAACGGAGCTCGCAGTCATCAGATTCAAAGGGCTGAACAGAGGGTCCGATGAGAGTTGAAAAGAAAAATCCGAAAGCAAAGGTGAAAAACGCAAACAATAAACTAACTCTGGTGAAGTTGGGCGCCCCAGCTTGCCAGGGGCGCCCAAGCTTTTGAAGACCTAAAATCCACTTTTTGGCAGAAGTATCTCTAGAAGACCCCTCCCGAAATCTTCTCAACTTCGCAACGAGTCCAAATATTCATCAATCTGACACCCGAAGCTCAAGATTCAACAAGATCGCCCGTAGAAGTAAAAGACATGAATAAATTGAAAAAATTTCTAAGTCTGGTGGAAGTGGGTGCCCCAGTTGAAGAAGGGCGCCCAAACTTTAAAGCCTTCAGATGATGGAATTTGCAAAAGTAGCATCCAAGAAGGCCTCATCAAAATCAGTCTGGCTATCCAATGAAACATTCAGACAGTCAGTCAGATCAGCGTTGCTCCTGGAATCGAGGATTCATCAAAAAATCAAAAGGAGAAGGAAGAACTTGGAAATCATAAAAATGGCTAACACAGAAGAAGTTGGGTGCCCCTAGAAGGAAAAGCCTCTTATGAATTCGGAGGTCAAAATCAAGTTTTTAGCCGGAGGTGCCTCCAGAACATCTTTCTCAGAATCAGTCAGGCTCCGTCGTGAACCACTCAGCTCGTCTGTAGGGTTGATCTGTCAATGGGAAATAAAAGGTGAAGCAGCATGTCAAAGTGAAGGAAAGTTGAAAAAGTTAAAATTTTGACTAACACTGGTGGAAATAAGCGCCCCTCTTGGAGAAAGGCGCCCAAAGTTTCATGCCTTAGAAGATTTTTGAAGTTTTTCAAAATTTCAAAATTTGCAAGAAGAAGAGGATGGCGTCCAAGTTCAAAGGGGCTGAGATTTAGGGTTTTGAAATAAAAGCAAAAAAGAAAGCAAAACCTAAATCAGACCCTAAGTCTATTTAACACTTCTTTTCAATGTATTTTTCATTATTTTTGCAGGTAGCATCCAGAGGAGAAAGTTGGAGCAGCAAGATTGAAGAATTTTTGTGATTCAAGAATCCATAGTTGCTGGTTCTACATCAGATTTTTCAGACCAGCAAGCATAAACCCTTGCTTTTTCATTCTTTTTGTTCCAGAAGATCAAATTTTTCAAGTAGAAGGCCAAGGCTTTCAATTTTTCAAGTCATCTGGGTCTTTTTGTCTCAATGTTTTGAAGAATTTTTCAGGAACTTCATCAAGTTGCAGCAAGTGCTTTTATTTTGCATGTCAGTGAAAACCTTAGTGCATTCAAATTTCAACCATCTGGGTCCTTGCCAATCAGTCTTCTGAAGAAAACCCATATCGCAGCTTTTTTCAAGAAAGTTCAAAAACCTAGTGTTGGCTGCTTTTTCGATCAAACGTCAGGGTTTTGCAAATCCAATCAACTGGGTCCATTTCTAATCATATTCTGAACAAAACCCGGATGCCGCCTTTTTCGGAAAAATTGAAGAAATTAGGTTTGCCGCTTTTTAAGGCTAAATTCAAGATTTTCAAAAAGCGGACGTCACGGGTTGTCTTGCATTGATATTACGAACAAAACCATATCTCATAAAATTTTCACAGAAAAATTTATTAGTTGAAACACAAAAATCAGCATTCTAAAAATAGAAATTGTTCAAGACTTACATGCGAACCAAGAGAAGCGGGAAGTTTATAGTCATTCTTCAAGTTTTCTGAAATGGAATTACACTCTAATGTTTTCAAAGTCTGAATCAGTTCTCTTTCACAATTATATCAAAACAGCTAAGACAGACTTGCACCATGTCAAGCCGGTGTTCGATCTACATGCCTTGGAGAGAACAGGCAACACTTCAATCAAGAACCTGGGACATTCTAGACTCCTCATAGCAGCGTCAATTCCTATATCAGTTGAGCCTTGAGTTCCGTAATGCAGCTTGCATTAAGCATTTACAACCCGGCTACTAAAGGAGATCGATTCGACAAGCGGTAGATTGATTTGCGGTCTAAGCATTATAGTCGAAAAGTGTTTTCCATTCCCCATGGCTGAAAAGCGTAACTCTTTCAAAGGGGCGAATGTGAAAAGATGTGGAATATGCATAAAGATAAATATAGCAAGAAGATTGCACGAGATGGATGAAGAAACAAAAGACATTACAGAATGTTTGGGAGTTCAGGGCGAGGTGCCATCATCATCCGCTTTGCTCAAGGGTCATTGGCACCGAGATGCTGCAAGTTCAACCTTGGATGTTTTATGCCATACCTCTCACATTATATGAAGGAGCCGAGTTTTATGATTATTTCGCACGATTAGTATTTGCCTACATCGGCGGATAGCGAGAATACTTCGGGTTTCATGTATTCCACATGGTGTCATATCTAGTCTACTTGGTGGCCTATCAAGGTCAATTCAGAGGATTGAACACCGAGGGATCGTTGAGCGTTCAACAAAACATATATAACTATTATCCCCAGTTGGAATTCACAAAGTCGTTGCACCACTACAAAAGGGTGAACGAGGCATTCTTGATGTACACAGTGCGTGACTTAGACAATGAATTGCACGTCCGCATCTCTTTAGTTGCCAGGGCAGCAATGGCGGAATGGGCGGATTGGTTTATACAGTTTCCTACCTTTACCTATCTCAGGGTCTATGGTTATTCAGGTGCCCCGCTCATGTTGCCAAGGTATCCGTTAGATGAGGTCATCTTCATGGAATTCTTGAGGCAAGCTCACAGTGTCCATACAGTCTTGAGAAATAGAAAGAAACCCTCTCTTCACTTTCCATTAGGGTTGGGTATTTATACATGCAGGACTGCTGCAGATGCCAGGACAATTGGAGAAGAGTTAGATAAATTTGGCCTCAAATCCTATAGCGAGAGGCGATCATTTGATCCTCATGGTGTCTATGCTGGCTGATTGGAGAAGAACTACAACCACATAGCCGCACTGGAAGATTTTTGGGCTAACTGTGCAGATGAGTTTGAAGTGCGAAGGCGTAGCTACAGCAGGCTAACTCTCCATCAGATGAAAGATTGTTTAAATGAAGATATAGAAGGGCTCTCTGATGATGATGAAGATGTGCTTCTACCGATGTACACTCAGAAACGAATCGAGGATCAGCCTCTTCCACAAGTTAATTGGGCAAACAAGGAATCTCTTTCAGTTGAAGACAGAACAAGACAAGTCATTGAGTATAGTAAGGTTTTCTTAGTGCTTAAAAGGAAGAACTCTATTCCAGTAGCAGAGCCGCCAAGGATAATTCCCTCTTCTTCCAGAACACAGGCGAAAGGAAAGGGTAAAAGTCAGTCTCAAGATGGCGTCAAAGGTTGTAGATCAAATAAAAATGTAAAAAGAAGGTTGGATTTCTCGGGCATAGTCATACGGGGAGCGAGGCCCTCTGATTGATTCAAAGTTTCCTCGACAAGCCCATACGCAGGGCTGGAAACGAAGGCCACCTTCAACACATGTTTCCGTACCTTTAACGGGTTCTTCACCAATTCACATTGATCTTGATATCGAAGATGATGAAGAGATTGCAGCGGTACCTCCTAAGGAAGTTAGTAAAGATACTACTGTGTCTTGGCTTGAGAACTCCTTAGGAAGGGTTAGGAGAAGGCCTTCATATCAAGTGAGTGTTGATGATCTCGATAACATCTATCAGGAACCTCCTAAGAAGAAGGCAAAGAAGCAAGTTCATTTTGATAGGAATCCTGATAACGAGATAGTCGTGGAGACTGCAGTGCCCCCAGAAGATAAGAATAGGGATGAGGTAAATATGGATGATTTTGTCATGGTCAAGGCTAATCTCGGTATCTGAACATCTTGGTTGGAGTCTCTTCAGTTTGTATCCGAGAAGGCAATTTCATGAAAGTGCTTAAAGATGGAGAGGGTGAAGGCCCTCAAGGCTACGAAAATCAACGGCAGGCACTTTCATTTCTAACTTATGGTAAGTGGTTCAGCCTACAGAAGCAGCGGTTGCTGCCCGGTCTTGAGACACCGGTGATCACCGCCAGTTAAAACTGACTGGTGTATGTGGGAAGAAGAACTTCGAGGAGTGTATCGAGAGCTTCATTGTCAGAGGAAGGGAGATCTTGGCTCGGATGTTCCAGTTGAGAGAAAACGCTCATGAACTTCGTCAAGGCATCCAAGGATTTGAACAAACACTGGCTGAAGTAAAACCTAGGCATGAGATTATCATTGCTGATTTAGACACAGCCTACGGTTCAACGGTTTCAAAGGAGCACAAAAGACAAATCCTTGCTTGGAGAGAGCGTCATGTTTTCAAAGTCAAAACTTATGAGAGGATATCCGAAGAATTCATCACCTACAGACAAAGGGTGGTTGAAGCTCTTCTTTTCATCAGCGAATTCGTCATAGAGATCCCCTCTCAGTACAGCCTTGAAGATGGTTCTTATGTCGGGCTTGAGGAGGTGCAAAATCAGTTCCAGAATGTTGTTCATAGTTGCAGTCCAGTTGGCGGAAGGATAGGCCATATTTCAATGATGTCAGCAAAGTTTGATAAAGCGGCCAATGAGGTCGAAGATTTCCTGAGATCTATTGCAGATGCTGAAGATATTCTTGAAAAGCGATGTTTTGCTGTTGATGGCATAGATGCACCGAACCGGGACACAATCTCTAACTTCCTAGAGGATGTGATCGAGTTTTAAAATAGCTTTCTTTCCCGCTTTCTTTCTATTCTTGGAATAATCCTTATCCATTCTTTGAGGATAGAAAGAAGGTAAGATGTAATAGTTGGCGTTTCCCGCTTTTTCTGCTTTCTAGGGTTTTAGATGTTATCTTCTTTCTAGATTTAGTAATAAAGCTTGCTTGTTGAGCAAGCCCTAGATTGTGAAAGCAAGGAGATTTTAGGGTTCCCTACTCCTCTGCTTCTCTATAAATAAGAGCCTTTGCTCATTTATTTATTTTTAACTGTGCTAGTGAGAAAAAAACGTTGAGCCTATTGTGCCTTCTATTTGTTGCTCAAGTATTGTTCATTTGTGTTGTGATAAACAAATTGTTGAGCCTCTTTAGCCAACAAGGAGTTAGTAAGATTGCTGTTTTCTATTGTGTTAAGAATAAGTTTGCAAGCCTCTTTAGCTGCAATTTCTTATTCAAGGCATGTTAGAAGTGAGCTTTGTTTTAGAGATTTGAGTAATAAAATCATGAGCCTCTTTTGCCTTGGTCCAAAATCTCAGATTTCCATTATCTATGTTTTACTTTTATGATCTTTATTTCAGCTTGCAGTGAAGTGTGTAGGTGTTCGTTGGAAGAAAGATTATTGAAGTATTTTTGTCAGAAAATCTACCTTGTTAATTTCTAACTTCTCTTGCTCTGCTATTACTTGAGAGGTTAGGAACGTCTTTAGTCTAGGTTAGTCATAGTTGAACTTCTTATATCAGAAAATCTCAGCTGTGGCGTTTGTGTTTAAAAAACCTTGTGCTCTAAGCTGATCAAAAAGATAGGCAACTTAGTTTTAGTTTACTTTCTTTCAAACACCATCAGCAAGAGGGAGCTTCCCCTCCTAATTTGAAGAGCAGTTTATCTGTGCATAGCTGTCCGTTTTCAAATCCGCATTCCAGAGGTGCGAATTTAAACGCCAACAAAGTCATGGCAAGTTCAGAAAATAGTGTGGAAGGTTCTCCTACTATTGGCATGCTAGATGAGGGTGTCATTAACGAGGAATGCATTGTTGATTCAAGTCAGAACAAGTCTGATTTTGTATATCAGACCTTAGAAGATGTGAGCCAAACACAAGTTCTGTGTAATGGGTGGCTACAAAGAGCTAAAAAGGCAAAGATGTTGGCTGCAAATGCAAAACAACATTTGCAGGTAGTTAAGGAACGTTGCAGCCAACTTGATCGAGCAAAGAAACAAAGAGAGTCACATCTTCGATCTCTAATTCTTCCAAGGAAGGAATGTGTAGATGTAGAGCATGCAAAGGAGGAACGTTTTGAGATAAGCCAAAATGAAGAATATGCAGCTGTGTGGGATTCAGGAAATTCTTTTCGTATACACAACATGCATCTTGCGTCTTTGGAGTTACCTCTAGTTGAGAGCCCAATAAAAGCTCACACACTTAGTGGACTAGCTACTAGGGCCATTGCTACACAGGAGTCTCGAGGAGAGTTCCAATATTTCCTAGTCACGAGAAAGCGGTATAGGGATGATACTCTATCATCCTATGAACCTATTGGTATCTTTTGCATCTCCATAGGTTGGCCTTACAGTTTGGAGGGTGCTGTTCCGTTTCATATTAGCAACCTAAAAGGAGCGATCACACATAATTTAGCAACTATGAGGGATAGACCGCACACCTATAGGAAGTCAGCAAAGGGTGGAGATTGTTATGGTGTTGCAGGCACTTCCAATTATTCCTATCTTCTCAGAGCAGATGGATGTGAGTTTGGTTTGCATTGGGACTTGACTACTGACAGGTTCAACACTACCATTTGGATGAGTCCCATGCATTGGCTTCACCACTTCTGGCATGGTGAAGTTGAGATCAGTGTTGAGCAGCGGAAGACAGTTGGTGATAGCAGGGAATTCGACACTATCCTTGGGATCCTGGTGGAGTGGTTGATTCTTTGTTGTTGAGATTGCTTGCGGACAAGCAATTTCAGGCAGGGCGGACTGTAATGTCCCCTTTTTCAGCATGATCATGTTTGTTGGTGGTTGGCCTATACTTAGACTCTCATAGGCTAACAGGTTGGGTTAGAGGGTCAGTGGCATTATTTGATGGGTTTTGTCGTTCTCATCCTTTGACTTCAATGATTGGCTCACAGCAGGCCTTGGCAGTTCAGTGATTGACAGCTTCTGACGACATGTTATTATGTGGGGTTTTGAGCGAGTTATGAATATTTCAATGGAATAAAGTGTTTTAATATATTTGACGGAATATTACAAAGTCAACTTGATTTTATAATAAAGTAATCACTTAAATTTATTTAAGTGAAAATTAGCACTTTAGTGAAATATTTCATAAAGTGATTAATTAAATCACTCAAAGTGGGCGCCATGTATTTATGTGAAAACTATTGAAAAGGGGATTTAAATATATTCTAAAATATTTAAATGACTCCAAAAGTGGCGTCACTTCTTGGGATGCATGCCTTTTTGGCTTTATATGCAAGCCAAGGTAAAATCAAACTCACTTTTGACTATTTGATATTTTTCTTGGCTTTGGCTTTGCTTGCTTCTCTGAGACAAGGGTTTCAGGAGTTTGTTTATCTCTGGAGAACGAAAACTCTTCACAGATCTGTGATTGTGAGACTATGCAAGATCAGTTGAATGATTGCAACAACAGGGGCTTCAATTCAGAAGTTTCTACAGTGCTTAATCAGGAATTTTGGTACAATATTCAGTAGTTGTCAATAAGATACAGGAGGGCGTCCTTCTTCATCTAGCAGACACTCCACCTTCATGGTCGTACTTTCTATGCTGAGGACATGGCTGCTTTATTGAAGTGCGTGGCACTTTTCTCAAGGGCGTTTGGAGTTCTGGAGAAGAAACGCCTTCTTCTTTGAGGGTTTTTTATCTCCTTCATTGGTGTCTAGCTTGTACTTTTCATTTGCTTCAGTTTTTAGGCTAGAGATTGCATTCAGTTGGATTCTACACTTGAAATTGTCAGTTTTCATCATTCTTGGCTGGCAATATGGAATAAATTCTTATTTAAATAATCTGGAGCATTACAGGTATGTTTGTAACTTGTAATCTCTTTGTTTCAGTTATTTAATATCTTCTGCACTTCCATCTGGTGAATTTAAGCTCAATTCTAAGTTTTGTGAGCATTTATGTGAAATCGCCCCTTCTACTTCTCTCTAGAAATTTCTCTAAAAAACAAAAAAACACAAATAAGATAAGAAAAATACAGGGGTTTGAGTTGTGAGCTAGTAGGGCTCATCACAATGTTGTTACATATGCATTCTACATTTTGATACTTTATCATGATATAGTTAATTGATGTAAACATTCTAAAAGCATAATGGGTGAAAATAAAAGAATCAACAATAAATGCATATTCATGTGGTTATACAAAGATTGTCTACAATGTGCTTGTAACCCTATTAGGAAGGGAGAAACACGAGTGAAGTGGTTTGCCTAAAAACTCCACATAAGATTCTACCCCACTGGCTCGAGGCAAGGGTTGGGCCATTGAGGGGTGGGGGTCCCACCTAAGATTCAGCCCCATAGGCTTGAGACAAGGGTTGGGCTAGGACGGGTGGTAGGCCTTAGGCTACTTTGGACTCTATGGTTCCTCTCCCCAAATAGAGTGTCTTCTGAGGTGCTGCCATGAGTGGAGTATGCAAGTACTAAGCCACTAAAGAAAGAGGATTGTGATGGACAACCTCTTGAGCTTGATATGGGGGCTTCAAGGCAGATCCACCCATGGCAGTCCTCTTATGTTTGCCAATCTGCATTTATGATTATGTCTGATTTTGATACTAGATATTAAAGCTAACATATAGGTATGTGGAAATGTATGAATATGGTGAATGCAGGTATTACTTCAAGGTTACTCTATTGTAGAAGGCCATTGGGTGGGAATAGAGATCCAAATCCATTAACCTTCAAGCAACCTTAGAACCAGACAGGTAAGGGACATCACAATAGTATCAGAGCACCTTTCCTACCATCTCGTAGGAAATAATGCAAACCTACCACCAAAGGAACCCTAGGAATAATAACCTAGGAAACAACCTCATGGGTGACCCATTAAGAGATGAACTTAGGGCCTTTGTGGAGAATAGTGATAAGAAAACCCAAGCCCTAATCGAACAAAATGATAAAACTAGCCAAGCTTTACTTCAAGTCCTCCAAAACCTGGGCAGCAATAATACAAAAGAAGCAAACTCTAACCACTTCGACAACAACCACCCCACACCCTCATGGGACACGAGCTCTAGACCCACCCGACCCCCTTTCTTGCCAAGTGAAGAACCTATGGAAGAAAGAAATATCAATAGACCCCTTGTAGAGGATGTTGATGAGATTGTTGCAGCCTATTGTAGGCTAGAACCAGAAATGAGGAAGCTCGTGCCTTTTAAAGACTATTGTGAAGCCAAGCAAAGAGCCATCCCTAGAAGGGAGGGAAAGTTCCCAATTGATAGAGAATTTAGGAATAGGGCAAGAAAATTAACCCTCCCCAACTTTGATGGAGAAGGCAAGACCACCGCTCGATCATGGGTTCAAAAATTAGATACCTATCTATCCTTAAGCCCAATGACAGAAGCAAATGCCATCAAGTTTTCCATTTTACACCTAACTAGGATGGCCCATGAATGGTGGCATCATGGTCTCATAACTCAAGGCCATCTACAAGTTACCACCTATGATGACTTTACGCAAAGATTGATAAAAGATTTGACCAAAGGCACCCAGAATGGTACTTTAGGGAACTCACACAATTAAGGCAACAAGGCACTATAGAAAATTATGCCACCGAGTTTCAAAAGTTAGTGGTCATGGTCCCTGAAATTTCCCAAGAGAGACTCACATATTTGTTCATAGAGGGCCTACGAGGGTCAATCAAAAGCATGGTAAGTGCACTAGAACCCAACTGCCTAGATGAAGCTATTCAAAAGGCTATGAAATATGAAGAAAATTGGCCAAGAGACAAGCCTAAGAAATTTACCTCATCATCCAATCCCCCTTGTAGAGAAGAAAGAGATAGAAAGGAGGAAAGAACCAGAACGTGCCCCTAGTGCAAGGAAAAGAGGGAAAAAGATAATGGTGTAAGAAAATGGAAGAGCTGAAGAGAAATGGACTATGTTTTAGATGCCAACACCCATGGGGGAAAGATCACAGATGTAGTGGAAAAGCCCACCAACTTGAAGCACATCCAAATGATGAGTATCCCAACAAGAAGGCTAGAATTGAAGGTAAGAGTCAAGCAATATTAGCCACCATCTCCCAATCCTCTAAACATAGCCCATTCTGCATTAAGAGCACACTCAAAGGACATAAAGTCATCACCCTTGCAGATAGTGGGGCATCCCATAACTTCATTGACCAAAGAATAGTAACACAAAGGAAACTAAGAACCGTGAATTTTGAGGGGTTTGAGGCAGCAACAACCATAAGAGCCAGGGTACAATGTACAACAATAGTGCCCCAATTGGAAATTCTCCTATAGAACCATCTCATCATAGAAGACTTCTATGTGGTCCCCTTAGATGCCGACATTATCTTGGGAACCCCATGGATCTACTCCTTAGCTTGCTTTATGTTTGATCTTCCAAACCAAACCATCTGTTTTCAACATGAAGGGTAGGAAGTCACTCTAAAAGGTTTACCTGATGGGGCCCCAAAAGTGATCTCATGTAAAATAATGGAGAGGATTTTTAGACGAGGGTAGGGAGAATGGGCCACCCAATGTATGATACTTGACAAAAGCACCACACAAGGAAAGACCATCCACATAGACATCCAACTGTTGATGCGTGTTTTATGACACACCAAACATCAGAATAAAATGCCCAAAGACACTCTATCCTCTCTTGAAAAACCACCGCGTATGCTAAGATTGCGAGAAGATCATATGGCGATTCCAAGGTTTCTTTAGTCGGGTCTCGACGTGTGGATAAGCTCAATGGCCGTTGTGATATGCTGGTAATAAACAAGGGGACTTACGTAAGAATATCTTCACAAGTTTAGGACTTAGGAAATTTATCATTAAACGCTCTCAATTAGGACTTTCAATTGTGGATCTCAAAAAAATGGCAAAAGGATAGGGTTTAGGAGAATCTAGTCTATGCCTAAGAACTCAAGAGACAGTAAAGACTCGATGAAGAGAATAAACCACACTTTGTTTCGCCTCCTGCAGGACAACATACGAAAAATGGGTGCAATCTTCAAGGGGGTTGTCATAATAATTTTCAAACCTCGAATGAGGCTGAAGTTAAGCTTCCACAATTAAAAGCTCAGGCTAACTTTACACATCGAATGCAAATCATCCATTCGAAGAAAGTATGAGCTACACTTCACCATTGAATCAATACGATCAATCTTTCATTCAATTAACCAACTTTCAAAGCAAATTCTACCTAATCTAACTTTAACTTTAATCTATGGCGGAAGATAATATGCAACCTCGCTTACTATTTGACAATAAGAAGTTATTCAGGGCAAATCATGCTCAAGAGCTTTTATTATTCAAAATAGTCTGAATGCGACAATTTCATATTCTGTCTCCACACAAATGAAAGTGAGAGAGCATCAGTTTATATAGAGTTTCAAAAATGCAATGAAGGGCCGAGATTAAAACAAGATTAATGGCCAAGATTATTACAACCAAACCCTAATTAGGGTTTCCCAAAATAACAAGAGTTATCAACTAGAAATCAATAAGAAAAGTGGCAGTTCCAGCTATAATCTAGGAGAGGCATCCTTATCCTTCTGAATAGCATTGTGCTTGGCGAATCTGGACACTACTGCAATGACCTCCTCCATCGTGACAAGTGGCAACATGCTGATCCGGAATTCAAGTCCGTCCAACTTCTCAGCACATCTAGCAAAAGTACTTTCCCAATCTGCCTCATGCTTCTCAAAATCCCTTCGAATGGATGAGAGTTTTGCCACTCTCGCAAAGTCTTGTCTCAAGAATGGTCCAGTGGTCGAGAAGAAAGTTTCTTGAACTTTATGCTTCAATCTCTCCAACTGCATGTCGTTCTCCCGGATGACTTCACGGTCGAACACTTCTGTAGTTGTCATGTAAATCTTCTCCTGGATTTTCCTGACCTGTTCTTCAATTCCAAGCCCATCTACTTTTGCCTTCTCCAAGACTTCTTCTCGTATTGTCATTGCCCAAAACCAGTGATAAAAATCATATGCTACCTCTGCAGCAATCACCTTTTTATCAACTAACTCCTCTCTTGGAGTGCTCTTCAAGGTTCCCAGGCTTGGAATAAGCCTTTCCTGCATATCCGGGATACCTTCCCATGCCTCCGCCATATCCATCAATCTGGAAAGAAATGAAGAGGTTCGTCCATAGGCCAGTGCCAACTTCTCCATGAACAACGCCGCTTCCGTGCCTTCACCTGCCATCCAGTCTTGAGCTTCCCTGGCCGTCACCATTCCATGCTCGACATCCCTAGTCATCTCCTATGATGAATTGAGGAGAGGAGGAACAGTCGCATTGCCCTGATCAAGTGGCTGGGTCAAATGCTGTATATATTCTTTAAGACGTTTGACCTCCTTTTTATACTCCTTCTTCTTAGCCACTTCCTTTTCTAGTCTCGCTTTGATAGTCGAGACAGAATTATCTAACTCCTCTACTTCTTGACCTTTCGAGGTCGGGCCAAGGTCAACAGTGGTTATAGCATACTCCTGAGGAGTGATCTCATCCTGTGGCTTGTCCACCGTAGGTACTGCAATGTGCACAGTACGGTTGCCCGTCTCGTTCCTTTGAATGGTGGAGAACTTCTAGGCAGGCTTCTTGATGGCGACTTGCTCCAGTCTTCCCAAGAAATCGGTAGTATCATCCTCCTCTTCCTGGGCTTCTGCAGGTACCTGGATCTTCATTCTTTCCAACAGCCAGTCTCGAATGGTCGACTGTTCAATGCCATCCTCTACTTGAACCTCGTCCTCATTCGGAACATCCACAACTCCCCTGAGAGCGGAAATAATTCCCTCCTCGAAGTCATTATTCCGAGCTTCTATATCATTGTCTGAACCTAAGATTTCTGTGCCTGTTGGTGACGCAGGCTCTTCATCATCTAGTTGAATAGGTTCATCGTTTACTTCCTGAGCTACAAGAGGTTCAAGCATTTCTACCAAGGAGTCGTCTATAGTAGCCACCAACTCGTCAATATTCCTGGATGCGGCAGAACGAGAAGGTTCTCCCTTATGCCTCTTGGAAACAGGCTCAACACTTGGCATTATTACCTTCCTTTTCTCTCCAATCCCGACCAAGTCCTGATGGGATGCACCAGCATTAGAAGAATATGACTTTGATTCGCTCAACAGATCATATGTGAGCGTGATTCCTTTCTGTCTGAATTCCTGGACATGATAATCGACCCACCACTGAGAATATTTAGTCACCGGCCTCATTAAGGTTGCCAGGTCTGCGTGCTCAGGTTCTGACCACTTCACTGGAGGAAGAGGTCGGCTTTCCTCGAAACGTGGCCGGACGTGGTTCCCATCATCCACGTAACTGGTCAGGCACTCGGCAAAACTCAATTGCCCTCATGAAATCTAGTGGCATCCTGGACCACATTTTCCATTTGACTTCGTACTCATCGGCAGCATTTGCTCAGAAATCCTCCAATTCCATCCTGTGCTTGTACTTTCTCCCTTCCACTGTCCGAATGTTATGATGTGGGTCATAGTTGACCCTGGACTTGTAGGCCGTGAAAGGGTACCATTGGATCTCCAACCTTGCACTTTCAGCTGCCTGTGCTGATGGACAATATTCTAACATATTCCCGATGAAGAATGGGAATGTGACGGACGCCTTCTTAGTTGGTCTTTGGATATTCTAGTATTCTTCTAATTGTCTCAAAACCTCGAGCAAGATCATCCGATTGGTCTGATAGATAGGCAATTTATAGGGATTTCCAGTAAATCCCTGGATCCTGATATATGTGAATTTCAGGAACTGGATGAACCAAGACCCATATTTGCTGATAAGACTTTTCGCTTCATGGCTCAGCCTCTGATGCAATCCTCCTTGAAGCTTTCTGGTAATGTGCATTAGGAAGGCATCATGCACCCTCCTGAAGTGAGTCTTCTCCTTCAATTGGAGCTGAGGATAACAGTTGTAAGGCTTGAGTTCGTTCTCCCCGTTGCCAATCTTGCCCTTGCAGATCAATCCTGGATACTTGTATGATCTGGCCAATAGGTATACAACATATGAACTCATATGAAAAGACTTAGTCTCTTCGAGGTTGATTAGTTGCTTGTGGAGGTTGTCACTTATCATCCGTGACCAATTAAACATTTTGACTCCAAAAGTAACCTCATCTATAAAATAGTACATCCAGCTCTCGAAGAAGGCGCCTTGCGGGTTACTAGCTATTCTGTTCAGCATCAGCACGATATCCCCAAAATCTTCCTTGAAGTCTGTGCGGCGAGGTCTCTTGGGAAACTTCTTAATTGAAGGCTTAGGCTTGTCCATCCACACCTTGTTAACTGTCGTGGCGCACAAATCTGGCTGACTGTCATATAACCTTTTAGCATTTTCCTTGGTCTTATAGACCGTCCGTGAATGTTCCTGGATGCCGAAGGTCTCCTGGATTGCAACTTCGCCCAAGTGTGCTAGGACTCTTCCATCAGGTGCGATGATCTGTCTATTTTGAGCGTCATAGTGGAGAGCGCACTCCACCATCAACTCCGCACAATCCATTGCTGGTGGGAATCCAGCTGCTTGGAATATCCTGTTTTTGACCATCCGTCTGGC
Source organism: Sequoia sempervirens (assembly GCA_007258455.2). NCBI lineage: Eukaryota > Viridiplantae > Streptophyta > Pinopsida > Cupressales > Cupressaceae > Sequoia > Sequoia sempervirens. The sequence goes on from VDFB02278564.1 coordinate 172,380, forward strand.
TATTGCTGTGGGGAGTCCCTTCTGCCCATACACTCTTTTCTTGAATTCATCAAAGTCAACGTGCCCGAGATCAGTGTCCACGACATTCTTCCACTTTGAAATGACCTTGGTCTCTTTCTGAGCACCGTTGCTGGCAAACTTCATTTTCAGCTTCTTTGATGGTTCGCCTGCCGTGATCGTCAACTTGCAGTCATAAAATTAACATTAATACAAAGACTTTTTTTTTTTTTAAATAATTAAACCTCGTGCCTTGGATTCGAAAATTTACTTTCAGCTGGTTAAACAAGTAAATTGCTGCGAAAAAGCAAGCTGAAATAAATTGGATGAAGTTGAAAATTTTGCCAGAACTTCATCAAGATGAAAGGACAGAAAAGAGATAGCAAATTTAATTGACCGAACATCAAACCTCAGTGAAGAACTGTTAAATGCAAATCAGATTTAAAAATCTGATTTTTAGAAGAAGAAGTGCGCCCCTCTTCACAGAAGAATTTCAGCTCTAAATAAATCTCTTTTCTTTTCCTGCGAAAAATTCCTCAGCATAACACTGCCGCTCTCTCTGGGAAAATTCGACTTTGCCTATTGATGAATCAATTGCCTGATAATTTCGAGAAAGATTAAATTTCTCTTCAGCTGTGTGTGAAAAAATGAGTTGCTGAAACTCATTATAATGCTGAAGGATTGAATTTGATTTAGTAGCTGCCATATTCTTTCTCGATCTCGATTTGTTTTCATTTATCCAAACAGGAAAGTTTCCTTTTAATTTTCGACAAGAATGAATCTCGAGCTTATCCGGACAAATCTTCAAAAATTTGATTTTTCATTTAATGTTTATCTTTGATTTTTCAACTTTTTAAATAAAACATTAAATATTTAATTAAATTCATGGCGAATTTAATTTTTCTTGTCGGATTTCATCTCTGCCTGGCGTGCTTTATTTTCTTCCAATTCTCATCTGGCAAATTTGATTTTTTCCAAGGCATTTTTAAATTCCAAATAGTTGAAAATAAATTATTAAAATATTAAAAATATTTTAATTAATTCCAATCCGTTCGTTTTAGACCCATGGCTATTTCGATTTTCCTTTCATTTTTCTTGGCTAAGAGTGTATTTTCCGATTTTATCCTCAATTTCGTCTACCCAAACCAAAATTTAAGCCATTCCGTCGAAAATTTAATTTCCAAATCCCTATTTTTCTTTGCCGAGGCGAAATTTTAATAGCACTGAGCCTATTTTGTTCTGCTAAAGTCAAATTTTCTCTTGCTCAGTCGAATTTTTCTAGGCAAAATCCTTGTCTGGATGTCTTCATCGGTCGAATTTCTTTGACGCTTGACAAATTCTCCTTCCTTCTGGCCAAGGGCGATCCTTCCTTTCCCCTTTCCTTGTGCACTTTTCTTCGGTCAAAGTTGTCAATTTCTTCGCATTTTCTCCATACTTAGGAAAATTTAATTTCTTTTCCACCTCTGTGTTAGGCACACTTCGTTTTATTTCTTGCCATATCCCAATCTCCTTTAGCATGTGTCCCATCAAACTTGGCACTTATCCTCTTGAAAGTGTCGTGATACATAGTCAAAAATCTTCATTTTTCATCATTTAGCCTCTATACTTAGGCAAATATTCAAATTTTTCCTTGGACTAGGTATCAACACTTAGCAAAAAATCATTATTTAATCCTCTTAATGTGCCTAGGCGGACTTCCTTAGCATTTTGGACAAGCATTGTGGACGTCTTTGGCACCTTGCCAAGTGTATGGCGGACTTCGAGCATCTTGGATGTCCCTCTTTTCTAGGGCGGATTTCCTTAACACTTTAGCATTTGTTCATCCTTTGGAAATGTTATAATGTTTAGCCATAGATCAATTTTCCACCTTTTTAGGCCCTCATACTTAGTTGAATTTCGAAATTCTCTTTAGCTGGGCGCCAACACTTAGCAAAATTTTGATTTTCCTCTCCTTTACATGCATAGGCGGACTTTCCAAGCCTCTTGGACATCCTTCTTTGGAGATGGCGGACTTTAGAAGGAATTAGGATGTCAAGGGCGGACTTTGGAGGGTGTTTGGATGGGTCTTCAAGATGCATGGCGGACTTTAGAAGATGCTTGGATATCAAGGGCGGACTTCAAGACTTCTAAGCACATGCATGGGCCGACTTCTTAGGATGCTAGGATGTGCTTCCTTATGCTGGGCGGACTTTGGAAGTGGCCAGGATGAGCTTGCTTAGTGCATGGCAGACTTCAAGGAAGTCAAGGATATCAAGGGCGGACTTCATAGGTCTTAAGGATGTGCAAGGCGGACTTTGAAGCTCCTTAGGATATTCCTCTTTGCTGCTGGGCAAACTCCATGGACTTCCAGATTTTCACAAACTTCATCTTTCCTTCATCCTTCTTCCATGGCGAATTTCTGACTTGACCAAATTTCAAATGAATTTCATTATTTAAGAGCTGATTTTCCATGATTTTGCTCCAGATCTGCTTGATCTTGAACTGGTTTTGACTGATTTTAAATGTTTTTGGTCTGATTTTCATGCTTTTTGACCTTTTTTTTCCAGATTTTTCAATAATTTTTCAAATTTTTTTTTTTACTTTGATTTTCTGATAGTTCTATTGAGTTTTTCGAACTTCTGAGTGCGTTTTCAGAACTTGGGACCCTTCTAAAAATAGAAACTTTCCAAAAATAGAAATTTTCCAAAAATAGAAACTTTCTAAAAATAGAAAAAGCAAACCCTAAAAAATAGGGAACGTTGTTTGGTCCAAAAATGCCAAAAATGAAAAATTGAAAAAGCAAGATTTCCTAAAAAGTAGGAAGTCTCAGAATTGGTCAATTCACAGTCGATCTTCGTCTCTTGGGCCTTCTGAGCGCTTCCATGACGTCTACGCACTGATTCAAGCATGAATTACTGACTTGGCTCGGGTAACTCTCGGCAAACTGACTTGAAACTCTTGGCAAAGTGATCTCACGTAACCGTCGCAAGGAGACAGAACCCTAAAAACTAGCAGGCAACTGGGGGTCCCCATCAGCGATGGGGCGATGTGTGAAAAGGTCACAACATCTGGCGACTCCACGTGGGGAATGTTCCTGAACATTCCAAAGATAATGTCTACTTCGAATCCAGAATCTTGAATTAATTTTACCTAACTTATCCCTTGACCAAGAAGAGTACTCAAAAGGGAAGAGAAGTCCTAAACTATATCAAGACATCTTATCCTTCAGTTATAAGTGTGTGCATATGGGTTTATTCCTGTCTCTTAAGACCAACACGATTCTTTGGCTCCATGATGACTTTCTAGTATATTTTTTGTCTTAGCTCCAAAAGCATCCTTGGATAGAGCCTCGCTGCCAGCGAGTGTCCATAGCCTCGGCGAGGTTATCTGCTATAATCTCATGGAGATTGCTCTACTTCCGGCGATTTATTTCTTTTGTTTTGATTCTTTGGTACACCTATAGAGATGTCCGCACACCCAAAAGCCAAGTGTTTTGATTTTTCATTATTCTTTTCTTTTGATTCATTTTGATATTCTTTCTTTTCATATACTTTCCACACTTTGGCCTGTAAGCAGTGAAGCTCACCTGGGCTTGAGCATTATAGTGGCGCTGAAGCAAGACTTTTGATTACTTTCTAGCCAACAGCTTCACCTAGGAGACCATACTGACTCAGAGAACTCTTTAAGTGTGTAAAATGTAATAACTATAAGACTCGGTATCAAGACACAATAGATGACTTCCTTCCTAGTCAAGTACTACACTTGACCTTAGGACACTTTAGAGACAATTAATTCAAAATTCATAGTTCTTCCATAAATGTTTACCCGAGGAATATTCACAACCTTCCTTAGCAAGGTCAAGCCAAAATGTGTGCGTGTAAGCAACATCACCCTTCCCGCGGAATGGGACACCCTCCTTATTCAAAGCAACACAAAGCAAAGCGAAGCGAAAGCAAATGGAAAGCAAACAACTAATCTAAGAAAACAAAGACAACTACTCTAAGGAAAGCGAGGAAAAACAACTAATCTAAGGAAAGCAAAAACAAAACCCGAAAGCGACTACTCTAACTATATACAAACAAGCTCCACCAAGGAACTCAAGGCCGGAAATAATGTTTCAGAAATTGCCCGTTAACGGGTAGTGGGATGTGTTCCCCTGTCAAGGTCTTCAACTTGAATCCATTTTCTCCCAATATCTCAGCAATCTGGTATGGTCCTTTCCACAAGTTGTCAAACTTATTGTGATCTCCTCTTCGTTCATGGGCTTTATCCCAATATAGGACCAGGTCAGATATTCTGAAAGACTTCGTTGTTGCGAGTTTGTCAAACCGTCATTTGACAATTCCTTGGTGTTTGGCAAAGTTTTTGAGAGCTTGATCTCTCTGTTCTTCCAGTAGTAACAATTGTGAAAGACGAATCTACACTCTATCATCTGGGTCTAAATATTCATGCATGAACCTGAGTGTCGGAATCCTCAGTTGGATGGGGAAGACAGGGTCTTGCCCATAGACTAAGTGATACGGAGAGGTTCCCAACGACCTCTTGGCTCTTGTTCTGTCTGCCCATAGAGCAAACCTGAGTTGGGAATGCCAATCTCTCGGATTCTGATCCAACAATTTCTTGATGACATTGAGCAGATTCTTGTTCGTGGACTCTGCCAGTCCATTACCCTGGGGGTAATAATTTGAAGAAAACTTTAATGTGATCCCGTAATCAAATGCCCAATTTGAAAACTTTAGTGAAGTGAATGCAGACCCATTGTCACAAACAAGGGCCCTGGGGCAACTGAATCTAGTGATGATATGTTCTAAAAACTTCATTACTGCATCTGTGGTACAATTCTTCAGTGCCTGTGCCTCAGACCATCTGGTACAATAATCTGTTGCTGTCAAAATATATCGGTGTCGTGCTGAAGATGGCGGGTTTATCATGCCGATAAAATCGAGTCCCCACATCGCAAATGGTTTCACTTCCGTGATTGGCTGTAATGGCATAGCGGGATTCTTTTCACGGGTCGCGGTAATTTGGCAGGTGTGACAGGTTTTTACATGCTCATATGCATCTTTGAATACGGAGGGCCAATAGTACCCTGCTCTTAAGATCTGGTAAGCTGTGGCCTGACTTCCTCCATGTCCTGTCCCGAACTTGGAATGGAAGTGTTCCATAATTCTCTTAGCTTCGTTGTTCCCCACACATCTCAAGTAAATCCCTTTGTGATTCTTTCTATGGAGAATTGAGCCCTGGAGCATGTAGCGCTGGCATTTGAGCTTGAAGGCTCGCCTTTGTGCTGGGTTCATCTGTGCAGGATACTTGTAGTTTGTCAAGTTTGCGATGATATCGTAGTACCACTCTTTTGGAGTGTCTATTAACACATATGTCTGTTGCACTAAGCCAGGCCCTTCAATGGCCATGGTTTGAGCTAGAGCTTGTCTGCGGACCAGCTTCATCGGATGCAACTCAATATCGTATTCCTGGATAGTGGCGACCCACTTTCCTCTTCTTTCCCCTAGCTCATTCTGCATTAAGAGTGTCTTAACAGCCGCATCGGGAATGATGGCAAATACCTTACTCCTCAAGATATAATGCCTGAATTTTTTGATGGCCTTTACCAGCGCATAGGCCTGCTTCTCAATACTTGGGTATCTTAATTCGGCATTGTTGTACCCAAACCAAATTTTTTGCTTCATTAAGGCATTTTGCATTTTAAAGTCTAAACCTTGCTAAAATGTTGTAAAATACCGTTTTGGGCAATATCAAGTATGGAGTTTTTGTCAATAATTTGTCAGTCAAAGTCAGTTATATTGATCAAAACCTGAAGCAGAGACTCAAAATGAAGATTTTCACAATGGAGGAGCATCTCACGACGGCATTTCATATTGCAGACGGTCATTTCAATGATCGAAACAGAGTTTTTAAAGATCAAATCATGGAGATTTTTCAGAGGAAAAGCCTCAAAGTGCAAGTATAGCTCAGGGGCGCCCAGTTTTTGAGGTCAAGATCTTGTCCAAGTGTTCAAGCATCCAGTCAATCTCTTCAGAATCAGCCTGGCTATCCGTCGAGCTATCCAGTGAGGCATTCCGAGACTCACAGCTCCAGTTATTCACGACAGAAGGTAAAATCCCTAAATTTTAGGAGATGGAAATTTGTCATTTTCAGGGCCTGCTTTGCCCCATTTTTCAATCAAAATCAGTTCAATGCGAACCGGTCAGTCATTGCCGATAGTGCCGCCTAGTCCGCTTATCCGTCACATCATCCAACTCGGAAGTTGATGAGTCGTCCAAAGATCGGCTTAAAATGGAGTTTTCATATTTCTGAGCTTCTCCGTTTATGCCCAGTGCAAGTACAAGCCAAGGGCGCTGGCCTACAGGACCCCTCAGATGCCAGAATTTGTAGACAAAGTCTTCACAACATCAGTAGTATAATAGCCTAGCTACGCAACGCATCATTCAGCTTGTCGATCCGACGTTCCGGTGGTCGTGGTAGATTCTACTAAGCACGTAATTTTACGGGCGAACCAACAAATGGTTTTTAGTGCATTTTCATAGTCTTAAGGCGCCTAGCCTTTAGGCTGGTCAGATGAGCCCGTTCGCGTTCGAAGTCTTCACGACTATTGAGCGTAATCAATATATCTTCCCAACGAGCATAGCCGTCAGCCTTTAGCTGGCGGTCATTAGTGCGTGCAAGGTCTGGTCGTAAATATTACAAAGTGAAGATGTCCGAAAACGTCCAGAAAATGGCTAAGTCTGGGAGCGGTAAACATAAATAAAATACGCACTGGAGAATTTGAGGTCTTAGAAGCAGTTTTCTTGCCTCGACACCTCCAGTGACTTCTCTTAAGAGCCCTCCTGGCTGTCCGTTAAAACAGATAATGCCTGAATCGGGTCATCCCAGCTCCAGATATCAACTATCAAAGTAGGGTGTTTTGATGACGTTTGATTTTCGTTAAAATGTCCAAAGTGCAACCTTGAACCCGGTAGCACTGCTTTGAGGCCCTTAACGCCTTTGCTTCGTGGATACGGCCGTCGGATGCGAGAATATCTCGATCATCTTGGTGAGCTTACGTCACCATTATCGGCCCGAGGGTTCAAGTTCCGTCGGCCCGGCCGTTTGAAGCGTCGGATAGCAGTTTGGGAAATGGCCCAAGTGCGGAGCAGTAAAAACAATTTGTCGAGATGCGCCTAATTTTTCCAAGGGATCGCTTGATGGATTTTGCGGTTATGTCTCCCGGCCAGACATTTCTTCCTTGTTCGTGGAAGCTTTACGGTGATTATCTCGGTCCGGTCTCGGCATCGCGGTCATCCGGAAATCAGTGTCGAAGTTGGCCAGTCGCGACAGTGCTGTCAGCTATAAAATAGGGATTTAATTAAAAATGAAGTATCTTGAGCAAATGGACGCCTATATGCTCAAGTGATGACTTTTCGAAGTCGTGGAAGCATGACGATGAATCTCAGAGCTTCAACCAGTTTGTCAACTGAAGTTCAGAATATATCTATTTTTAGATGGTGTTTCTATTTTTGGCGCCATTACATGATAATAATTATTTTATTATTATTATTTTCAAATTTGAACTTTAGACAGTGGCAGTCGAACTAAAGAGCAACCAATCAGAGGCTTTCTATTCTGGTTAGGGTTTATGAATTCTTGCAGTTGCTAAGTGGTGCGAATTTATTATTATTTATATGTGGCGCCATCTTCATTGTTCTTCACAAGCTTTCAAAGAAAACTCGTATTTCTCAAGAGCAAATTTAATCTTTAGAGAAATTCGTGGTTTTCAATTGCAAATTCATATATTCAAAGGAAAATCGAAGTTGGTTAAATTTAAAGCAAATTCAAAGTAAGTTCGTATTTTTCCAGAAGAGAAGGGCGCACATATCAAAGAAATTCAAAGTTCAAAGTAAATCGCAATTCCATGATTTAGAGGCGTTTTCCAAAATCTCAAAGGCATATTCAATTTTTTCAATACAATTCGCAAATTCTTCAGAGGTTTCAAAGGCTAATTGAATTCAAAGGCGTATTTCAACAATCAAAGGCGAATCCTCAAATTCAATACAAATTCGTATTTTCTTCAAGGAAATTCGAATTTCTTTCATTAAAAAGGCGCAAATTTCAAGAGGAGCAATTCATGGTTTTTCCAAATAAAGCGAATTCTTCCAGTTCAGAGGTGAAATCTTCATCAATTCACAGAGGCGATTTTTCCTAACATATCTTTTTGCAGATTCAAGTTCACAAATATCAGTTATTCAAAGAAATCTTGGGCGATTTTCACAGAAGAAGACATCAAAAAACGTCTTTTGCATCCTTTAAATCTCAGATTTCTCATAATATACATTGTGCATGTTCCTGAAATTGGCGAATTTGGCAAGTCTCAGTATCTGGATCGTTTCCATATAATTTCCTCGAGTTGAATTTGTGCGCTTGATTTTTCACGAATTTTAGCTTCAGAACATTCGTTCTCGAATTGCTAATTTCTCAAGTGAAAATCTTTGTACAATCGAGTAGAAGTTGAATTTTCGCAAATCTGACCTTCTGGGTTGTCTTAGAATCTTTTTCTGGACAAAACCCATATTTCGGATTTTTCGCTGAAAATAATTCTTCGAAAGGCTATTTTTAACTCTCGCAGGCTATTTTTAGATTCCAGAAATCTTGTCAGAATATAGCCGAGTTCACAGTCAACAGGCTAGTTTTTCAAAATGCAGTTCACTTAGCTTGAATACAGGACCAAAACCGTCCTTACTCATGATTTTCGCAGGGTGGTTGAGACAGACCTTCACAAAGTGTTGCCAGAGGCAGTACTAGACCCAGTTAAAATCAGAAGTTCAATCATTTAGAATATTGAGCAGTCTGGTTTACTAGAGGCCGCTTCCATACCTATCTTCGTTCACTGTGTTGAGTTTGTGATGGCTTGCATTAAGCATTACAATCCGACTACTCGTGAGATAGCGTCAGTCGACGGACGGGTCATTTGCAGTCTCAAACCTGTAGACATCGAGAGGAGGTTTGGCATTCCTCAACATCCGAACAGCCTAGTTGTTTCTATGGAGCAGTGTGCACAAGCGTTTGATGCTGATATGGACAAATGTCAGAAGAAGATGGCCGAAAGATGGTTAAAACAAGCAAAGAACAGATTGCCAAACAATGTGGGTCGTGGTGAGTATAAGGATGAGTCTGTGATTCTAATCACACTCTTGAATTATTAATACCGAGGTCAAGCACATGCAAATATTTTCTGTACTTGGATGTATTACATTATTGGTGCATCATTTACGGGGCGGGAGCATTATGTTGGGCATCCCTT